>JAJEJO010004014.1:733389-835311 GCA_020662805.1 Glaucomys volans
AAGGAGAAGGAGAAGGAGAAGGAGAAGGAGAAGGAGAAGGAGAAGGAAGGAAAGAAAGAAAGAAAGAAAGAAAGAAAGAAAGAAAGAAAGAAAGAAAGAAAGAAAAAGAAAGAAAGGAAAAGAAAAGAAAAGAAATTAGAGGATGCATTCACAAACCAAGAATTATCTCCAACCTCCAAAAGCTACAAGAAACAAAGAGAAAATTCAGAAAGTTGAGCCTGCTCCCACCTAGATTTCAAACTTTGAGCCTCCAAAGGTGTGAGACAACAAATTTCTGTTATTAGAAGACTCATGTTTTGTGATAATTTGATACAGAAGCCGTAGGAAACTAATACAGTCCCTCAGCTGGTGAATGGGTGAACAAAATGTGATAAGTCCATATAACAAAGTTATTCAGCAGCAACAACAACAACAACAGGATGAATATGTGCTACAATATGAATGAACCTCTAAAAATATTATGTAGAGTCAGGGAAAAAAATCACAGAACACACAATGTATGATCCCACTTTTGTGACATGTCCAGAGAATGTGAATCTGTGGAGATAGAAAGTAATGACCTTGGGCTGAAGGGAAAGTGAGGACTGACTATAATAAATAGGAAATGTTCTGAAATGAGTTTATAATGGTGGCTGTACAACTCTGTAACATTTTCCTCTTTTTTTTCTCTTTTTTTGCAATGCTGGGGATCAAACCCAGGACCTTGTGCTTGACAGGCAAGCACTCTACCGACTGAGCCATATCCCCAGCCCACACTTTCCTCTTGTTAGAGCTTCTCCTGGGACCTTTATCTCTAGCACATGTTCTACAGGGAAACTTGAACCACACCATTGGGACTTGGAGAGATTAAAGAAATACTACGTCATTTGATAGATGGAGCTAATATCCTAAAAGAGCCATACAGTGTTCTTAGAATATAGAATTCAGTTTGCAACCTTCATTTTTCATCTCTTCATTTTCTGTCTAGGGCCCAAAGATACCTGGGCATCTGATTGGCAGGAATAATGCCAACGAAGTGGACCTGAACCGCAACTTCCCTGATCTCAATACTTATTTTTATTACAATGAGAAGCATGGAGGCCCCAACCATCACTTGCCCCTTCCAGACAACTGGAAAAGTCAGGTAGGAGATAAAATTTGCCAACAGAAGCAAGTAAATCGGCATCTGGAATTTCTTGCAGAAGGATGTTAAGCAATCTTTATATTAATAAGCAGGAATTAAGCATCACTTCAACACCATGTAAATATGTCTAGAGGAATAATAACAGTGTCTTATGCTTCTTTGTATTTGTTCTCTCCCCCCCATAGAGCTCTCCAGGGAGCATAAATGTTTGATGTTAGTGGTGATGGGGATGGAGGAGGTGACAGCAGTGTCCTATAGTTTCAGGGTACTTAACCATTTCACAAAGTCCTTTCATAGCCAGTGTTTCAGTTGATCATCAGTGCAGTGAATTCATCAAGCAGTGTTACCCAGCTCTGTTTTACAGATATTATAGATAAAATAATTGAGTGGGGCATGGTGGCAACTTGGGAACCTGAGACAGGAGGATCACAAGTTGAGGCCAGCCTGGCCAACTTAGTGAGAACCTGTCTCAAAATAAAATTAAAAAAGGCTGAGGATGTTGCTCTGTGGTAGAGTGCTGCTGGGTTCAATCCCTGATACTGCTGCTACTAAGAGTAACGATATAAATCCACACAGCTAGGAAATGATGGAATCAGGATGAAAGCCCAGACCTTCTGACTCTTAACCCAACATTCTTTCTACTGCATTAAACTGTTGACAGAGAACTCTAGCATTCTCTTGAGAAGCTTCTCCTACTTACGGTACACTGTGCATTTGTCAGCAATTAGTTGTAGAAAGAGATCCAGGAAGTCTGGCCCTTGTGGGTTTTCCTCTTCCCTTTCTATGTGACCTCAACACTTTACCTTCCTCTCCCTCATTTCCCTTCTCTCTCAGTGGGAAATCCCAGTTCACTCCCAGGCCTCACTCTCCAGGAAGCCTGTAATGTGACCCCCTGGTAATGCGACCCCCTGGTAATGCGAAGTTTCATCCTGCTGGTGGGCGCGCTCCTACAAACAGCTACTGTCATTTTTGGAACATCATTGTTGTCCCTGGTTTTTACATTGTAGGGAATAGTTCTAAATGTTTTATTTGTGAATAGGTAAACTTGGAAACTGGGAAAACACACACACACACACACACACACACACAAAAAAAAAAAAACAAAACAAAACAACAACAACAACAAAAAAACAGAAGCAGACATAGGCCTTTATTCGGGGAATTTCCTGGATGGAATATTCCTAGATATTTTTTCTCCTTGAATAGGAAGTAAAAGTCATGGTTGTTAGGTGTCTGATAGCAACTATCCATTTGGCACAAGTAAAAAGTCAAAAATAACTGTGCTAGTCACAATATCTAGTCAAAAGAATGTTCTTATTTGTTAAATTGTCACTTAGTAAAAATAGGTGATTGAGTCAGTAATAATTAGGATCCCACTCAGTCCTCTACCTAAATCTTAGAAGAAAAAAAGACAATGAGCAGTCTCCCTTGCTCCTGATGGAGTAGCCTTGAGGAAGAGGAGCAGTGAGGAGCTGGCCTTGTTCTGATAGAGGCTTTGGACATGAAAAAAGGACTGCCTCAAAGGGTCTGAGCCTGGTCTCAGACCAGAACCGGAACCCTTGGTGCTATAGCCATGCTTCCCTTAATGACAGTTTGGTAAATGATGGGTGGCATATACAGCAGTGGTCCTGTATGGTATTGTAGCCTTGGCAGTTCGTGTAAGTACACTTCAGGTGGTTGCACAGTGACAAAGTCATCTAACAACACATTTCTCAGAATGTAATCATCCTCATCATTCAGCCTCCTTCTGATAGTGTGAACTCAACACTATTCACTCACTCCCCCTTGGGATAGAAAAATGGGTTCTTCAGAGCTGACCCCTGGTCCAGGAGGAGTAATTAACACATTAACATCACATAATCTCTAAGCACATCTGTCCTGAGGGGAGGAAAACATTGAGGACTATAAGTCATTTATTTATACCACAAGTCCTAGTGGATTCAAGACTTTGCTCAGAATACTATCACTCACTAGCAATATAACACACCATATAAGGGATGCAGTTACACTACTTAGCCAAGACTTGTCCACAGGAGAGTGTGTCTCATCCATGACATTTGGATACGACTACAGGAGAGTGTTCCATATGTCAACATTACAGCAATGTGTTGGGAGAAGGAGGAGGTTGAAAACCTATTACTGTGAACCAGTGGTTTCCACATTTATTTTCAAGAACCCAAATTCTTGTCTTAGAAGCCACAGGGCAATGAATAAATAGGAAACCCTTTCCTAGGGTCCAGACAGAGGCTCAGCTGGAGCTGTGAACTCTCCAATTATGACAGACCTCTCTCTCTCTCTCTCTCTCTGTCTCTCTGTCTCTCTCTCTCTTTTCCTTTCCTCCTTTCGTCCTTCTCTTTCTAGTTTATTTTCTCAGAGTAGTTTTAGGTTCATAGCAAAAAGTAGAGTCCCCGCATACATCCTGTCTCCCTTTCCCTACCCCACCATCACCCACCGGAGTTTACATTGGTTAGTCACTGAACCTACACGAACTCATCATTAACCCTCAAAGTCCAGAGTTTACATTAGTGCTTCCTCTTGGTGTTATCAATTCTATGGTTTTTGGCAAATGTATGATGATATGAATCCACCATTACAGCATCATGCAGCACTGTTCCACCGCCCCAAATGCTTTCTTTGTACCTGTTTAGTGTATTACAATTCCACATAAAATTTCCTTATGAAAAAGCATTCCATACACTTAATTTTGGGACCTGTCATTCCAGAGGTCAAAATTTCCCCAGCTACACTTCTCATATCAGGTGGAAATAACTTCTCTGTGTTATTCAGGTGCTCTGTCTCCCCAGGCCACTTCCTCACAACTACTTGCATGGCCATTTGGCGCCTCCAGTGGCACCTTCACTGCTAGCCTCTCATCTGCTTACAGGTGGAGCCCGAGACTGAGGCTGTGATCCACTGGATGCACTCCTTCAACTTTGTTCTTTCAGCCAATCTCCATGGAGGGGCAGTGGTGGCCAATTACCCATATGATAAGTCCCCTGGGCATCGGTTCCGAAATTCCCACAGCACTACCAATTCCCCTACTCCTGATGACAAACTGTTCCGGAAGGTATGCAGAAGGGCATTGCCCTGCCAGGGGAATCTGGGGCTCAATAGACCAGTGTCAAGTCAGGAACAAATCCATAAAAAATAACAGAAACGCTGCCCGCTTGTGAGCCACTCACAGTCTGGTAAATTACATTTAGGTTTGAGTGATGAGTCATAAATTCATGAAAAAGTAATTTAAAAGAAAAGCTTTATAATATAATCACCATGATGTAAAAAATGCAGGTATAATAACAAACAAGAAATATGCCAAAAAGACTGGTGGTAAGTTAGTAAGATTAAACATGAATTTTAGGGGTTATAATTACAATTTTATGATAATATATCTATGTTAATGAAGACTATGCACATGGAACAGGCTTAAATAACAATTCAAGCATTAATATTTACTAATTTACATATTAAAATGTATAAATATATCTTATAATAAATTTAATATTTTATAATAAAATGTATTGGCTAAACTATAAAATATGTTAACACATAATTATATACTTATATATAATATAAATGATAATCAATACCAGTATAATTCCTCAATTAATGAATTATAATAGCAAAAATTACCAATTGTTCATTTTCTCCAATAATCTCATTTTGTCCACCGTCATAATAAAAAAAGATTATAGAGAAAGTCTGAACACATTTCTTTCCTTCCAAAATATATCTCTCATCTGCCAATACACAGTATTTTTCCTGCTTTATTTGCTCCTTGATTTTGGCTAGAGAATGGTCTAATTAGAAGGGACCTGTACCATCTAGAGCTACTCCTTTTGCACATGAAGAAGAGCGGAAAATCAGACCCCAAGAGAGTGGAAAATCAGAATACAGATCTCCTAACCCCTAGTCTGCTTCACACTCATACACACATACACACATACTCACTCACATACCCACCCTTATGCACATTCGCATATACACCATCTCACTATCCCTGATTATATTTTCTTTCACTCACTCATGTGATCAGTTGTCTATACCTAATGGGACTTCACGACATCACTGCAATTCTAAGTATGAACATTGCCATATGAGGTCATTTCCTGCCTGCTTTTCCTCTAGCTGGCTAAGGTCTACTCCTACGCACACGGGTGGATGCACCAAGGTTGGAACTGTGGGGATTACTTCCCAGATGGCATCACCAATGGGGCTTCCTGGTATTCTCTAAGCAAAGGTAAGGAGGGTCCCGGACACTGCTTAAGCTGAAGTAGACTATTGCCCACTTCTGAATGACTAGTTTTTTCAAGGAAACAATGGGGACACTGTGGACTTTTGCACTCCAGTAAACATCTGAAAAATGGAGAAATCTAAGACTGGCATTTAGAGTCATCTTGTGAATCTTTAAAACTAAGGTAGGAACACCTATGGTCCTGTAAAACTGTTGGTTTACACAACAGACTAGAGCATAGGAGGAAAATAATGGGGCCAAGTGATGAGGTGTGGCTCTGAGAGTAAACTGGGTTGGAACCCGGCTTGCCCAGTTACCAGTCATGTTGCTTCAGATTAAGTGCTTGACCTCTCTGTGCTCTGGTTTACTGATCTGTAATTAAGAATAATAGGGCTGGTGGTAGAGTGTTTGTCTAGCATATATAATGCCCTCAGTTCGATCCCCAGCACCACCTCACTCCAAAAGAAGAATAATTGCCTCATAATTTTGATGCTTTAAATAAAGTAACAGACATGAAACATTTGGAAATGCCTGGCTTATGAATGTTGCATTTTAAAAGTTTTCAGAGAATACCTCACATGGCAACAGATTAGCAGGGGAGCTGGCCTGGGAAGCAACAGTTGCCCTAGTCTCTGCTCTGTACCCTGAATGCCCACCTCCCAAGAACAGGAATTTGCCATAGGCATTGACCATTGATTATGTAGCCTCAAAGAGAAGAAAGCTCTAGCAGGAGGCTTCTCTATTCTCTATTCCCTGGACCTTGCCCATGATTGAAGGTCAACATGAACCTCTGATTATGAATCTTCCGTAGATAGGCAGCCTAAGGATAGGGAACAGTCCAAAAGAGGAAGCTGGGTTCTTTCAGGAATCATCTTTTATCATTTGTTTTTCCCCATCCTCTCAAGTTCAAGCTGGCCATGGCATTGGTGGGGGCTGAGCTGATGGTTGAGCCGTGGGGATGGGGCAGAGAAGGTTAAGGAGTTGCCATGTACTGAGAGGTGGACTTGTGGTCACACACTCACCTGAACACAAGGCAAGTAGATTTTGTTAAACTCTGATTTCTTTAGTTTATATTAGAGAAGCAATAGATGTCACCCCCACAATTCAAAACATTAAATGCCCTTTTAAAAGTATACTTGTTCTTTGTTTTCTCTCCCCCTTTCTCCCTCCTCATCCTTTAAGAAAGCCTGGCACATGCATGCCTCCTCTGAGAATCCTTGTCCTTAATTAAGGTGGTACATTACAAGATGATTAAACTGATCAAAATGGTTGTTTGAACAATGTGGTCTCTGGCCCTGTATCTTTGGCATCACTGGGGACTTATGAGAAATATAAATTTTGGATCCCCAACCCAGACCCACTGAATCAGAAACCCTGGCTGGAAGGCCTAGCAATCTGTATTTAGCTGGAAGACCAGCCTTCCGGGGATTCTAATGTGTGCAGAGAACCACGGGCTGTAGTAACTGTTCTCCAGTTTTCCCCATTCTTTCTGCAATGGCTATTTGCATTCACTAGCTTAAAGAGCAGTGAAAGTTGATTAAAAGGATAATTATTTTTTAATTTTTATTGTGATTAAAATATACATTATGTGAAATCTACCATCTTTTTCTGTTTTTAAGTGTACAGTTTAGTGTTATTAAATACATTCATAAAGTTGTGCAACCAAGATCACTCACCCCCAGCCCCTGGCAGCCACCATTACACATTTTGTCTTTATGATTTTGACTACTCTAAACTCCTGATGTGAGTGCAATCATACAGTATTTGTCTTTTTGCAGCTGGCTTATTTCACTTAGCATAATGAGCCTAAGGTTTATCTGTGTGGCAACGTGTGTCAGAATGTCCTTCCTTTTTAAGGCTGAATAATATTCCATTATATGTATACACCACATTTTGTTTGTATATTCTTCCATCAGTAGACACTTGGGTTGCTTCTACTTTTTGGCTGTTGTAAATAACGAACATGGGTGTACTAATATCTCTTTGAGACCCAGCTTTCATTGCTTTGGGGTATACAATCCAGAAGTGGAATTGCTGAGTCCTATGGTAATTCTGTTTTGTACTTTTTGAGGAACTACCATACTGTTTTCCAAAGCAGATCTACTGTTTTAGATTTTTACCAGCAGGGCACACAAGTTCTCATTTCTTCACTTCCTTGCCAACACTCATTATTTTCCATTTTTCTCTTTTTATAGTAGCCATCCTTACAGGTACATGGTGGGATTTTATGGTAGTTTGAGTTGCATTTTCCTGCTGATTAGTGATATTAAGCACCTTTTCATGTGCTTATTGGCCATTTATTTATCTTTGAAGAAATGTCTGTTCAAGTCTTTGTCCACTGTTTAATCATATTGTTTGTTTTGTTGTTGTTGAGTTTTAGGAATTCTATATGCTTTCTGGACATTGAACTCTTATCAGATATATGACTTAGAAAAATTTTCATCTGTCCCACAGATTGCCATTTTACTCTGTTGACATTATCTTTTGATGCACAAGTCTTCAATTTCCATGAATCCAAATTTGCTTATTGTTTCTTTTGTTACCTGTGCCTTTGGTGTCAGATCCTACAAGTCATGACCAATCTAGTGTCAAGAAGTTTTGTCCTATGTTTTCTCCCAAGAGTTTTGTAGTTTGGGGATCATACATTTATATCTCTGACCCATTTTGAATTAATTTTTATATGGTATTAGATAAGGGTCCAACTTCATGTATTTGCATGTGAATATCCAGTTCTCTCACACTTCCTAAAGTGTGTGGAATGGTCTTGGCAACCTTGTCAAAAATCATTTGACCAGGCTGGCTGTGGTATGTGCCTGTAATCCCAGCAGCTCAGGAGGCTGAGGCAGGAGGATCATGAGTTCAAAACCTGCCTCAGCAAAAGCAAGGCACGAAGCACCTCAGTGAGATCCTGTCTCTAAATAAAACACAAAGTAGGGCTGGAGATGTGGCTCAGGGGTGGAGTGTCCCTGAGTTCAATCCCAATACCCGCCACCACAAAATCATTTGACCAATAAACAAACAAACAAAAAATCATTTGACCACATGCACAAGAATTTCTGGGCCCTCTTTTCTATTCCATTGGTCTCTCTGTTTGTCTTTATGCGAGTTCCACATTGCAGTGCTGTAGATTTGTGCTAAGTTTTAAAATCAGGCAATGAGTCCTCTAGCTTTGTTCTCTTTCAAGGTGGTTTTAGCTTTTTCAAGGTGGTTTTGATTCCATATGAATTTTAGGATAGGCTTTTCTATTTCTGAAAAAAAGTACAAATTGTATTGAATCCGTAGATCACTTTGTAAAGTAAATAGACATCTTTAAATGCATAATTTTAACCCAAGTGCATTTGCTGTGCTATCCTAATAATCAGAAACATACTAAAAATAATTTATTCCATTGAATAATTGAATGATACAGATCAGAGCAGGCATTTGGTGAAGGAAAAAAATACAGCTACCTTCTGCTTTTTCATGAGTCAGTTTGTCTGAGAGAACTGTTTTCAGATCTGCGTGTTTTCAGTTAGGCTGAGGGATGTGAAAACAAAATATTCATCTCAGTTTTAACCTCCTGGTCTGAAAAACATTATAATTTTAAAAAAAAATCTTCTCCCCAAAGAAATACATGTTCATGTTCTAATAAGAAGGCATAGCTAATCATCAGGCTTTGGAAATGATACGATAGATAATAAGTGAAATTAAATCATGAAATGGAAAAAGTGGAGAGAAAGCAGATGACAAAATGAGCATTAATGAAGAGAGGAAATGGAAAAGAGAGAAAGGCATGTAACTGGAAACTTGGAGAAAGCTTGTTTTGTGGGTTTTTTTGTGTATTTTTTTTTTTTTTTTTGTACCAGGGATTGAACCAAAGGGACCTTAACTACTGAGCCACACCCCCACCCCTTTTTATTTTTTATTTTTAGACAGGATCTCACTAATTTGCTTAGGTTCTCACTAAATTGCTGAGGCTGGCCTTAAACGTCAGTCCTCCTGCCTCAGCCTCTTGAGCTGCTGGGATTACAGGCGTGTGCCACTGTGCCATCCAGGGGAAAGGTTTTATGGAGAAGACAAGTAAACAGAGATCAAGAGGTAAAATAGAATCATCTTTGTGATTAAAAAGAGATGAGGCAAGGCCTTGGGTGGGAACCTAGTTGTACAACAATGTGGCTGCCCTCTTTCCCCTAGGAATGCAAGACTTTAATTACCTCCACACCAACTGCTTTGAGATCACGCTGGAGCTCAGTTGCAACAAGTTTCCCCGTCAAGAGGAATTACAGCGGGAGTGGCTGGGTAATCGGGAAGCCCTAATCCAATTCTTGGAACAGGTAAGATCTCATTTTTCACCTTTTATGGTTACCAAAAAAGAGAGAAGTGTTCCTCAGTGACAGGATCCGTTTTTTTGTGTGTGTGTCAGGCCAGGTCTGACTTTTGCTCTCACTCAGTGCTGATTTTGCTCCTCCCAGTGACATTCATTCATTGAACGTGAGGGAGCACAATGATCTGCCAGACACTTAACTCTGAGCTTGGGATTATGAATAAACAAATACACAAGCAAATATCCCTGCCAACATAGAACTGCATTCTAGTGAGGACAGACAATAAGCAAAATAAGAAAGTAAATTTAGAACATGTTAAAGGAGAGATGCTATAAGGAGAGTCTTACAGGGAAGGCGACTTTTAAACAAAGATTTCAAGGAGTTGAGTGAGAGAATCATGCAGATATTCAGGGCAAACAAACAACAACAACAACAACAAAAAGGTTCCTTAAAATGGACACAAAAACAATCATAAAACCAAAAACAAGCATTTCAAAAAATGTTCAACATCACTTATCATTGTGGAAATGCGGATCAATACCAAATGAGATTGAGCTGCTGGGATTACAGGTGTGTGTCACTGTGCCAGCACCTCACACCCAAAAGAACTTTATTTTTCTTTTGCAGTACTAGGGATTGAACCAAGTGTACTCTACCACAGGGCTATATCCCCCATCCTTCTTATTTTTTATTTTGAGACAGGGTCTTGCTAAACTGTCCAAGCTGACCTCAAACTTGGAATCCTCCTGCTTCAGCCTCCTGAGTCATTGGGATTATAGGTCTGCGCCACTGCACCCAGCTCTGCACACCAATTGGGATAGGACCTACCAGAAAAGAAAAAAAAAAATGGCTCATCTCTAATCCCAATGACTCTGGAGGCTGGGGTAGAAGGATTGCAAATTCAAGGACAGTGTTGGCAACTTAGACCTGTCTTTTTTTTCTTTTTAGATACACATGATAGTAAAATGTATTTTGATATATTATCCATATATGGAGAAAGACCCTGTTTTAATAAAAAATAAAAAGAGCTCAAGGTATAGGTCACTGGTAGAGTTCTCCTGGGTTCAATCCCCAGAACCCAGACACACACTAAAAAAGTGTTAGAGAGGATGTGAAGAAAATGGAACCCTTGCACACTGTTGGTGGGAATGTAAAATGGTTGCAGCTACTATGGAAGTTCATCACAAAATTATAAATAGAATTACCACAGGAGCCAGAAATACTGCTTTTGGATGTATACAACAAAGCATTGAAAGCAGAAATTAGCACACTCTTGGTCATAGCAGCACTCTTCATAATAGCCAAAAAGTGGAAGCAACCCAAGTGTCCCTTGATGGATGAATGTACAAACAAAGTGTGGTATATACATATAATGAAATATTATTCAGCCTTCAAGAGGAAGTTCTATACATGTCCCATTGTGGATGAACCTCGAGGACATTATGCTAAATGAAATAAATTGTCATAAAAAGGCAAATACGCCAGGTGTGGTAGAGCACACCTGTAATCCCAGCAGCTCTGGAGGCTGAGGAAGGATCACAAATTCTTAGCAAGGCTCTAAGCAATTCAGCAAGACCCTGTCTCAAAATAAAAAATAAAAAGAACTGGGGATGTAGCTCACTGGTACAGCTGGGTTCAGTCCCCAGTACTGCCCTCCCCCCCAAAAAAACAGGGCAAATACTGTATGATTCCACTTACATCAGATATTTGGAGTAGTCAAAATCTGGAGACGGAAAATAGAATGGTGGTTGGGGAAGAAGAGAATGGAGAGTTTTTATTTAACAAGGACAGAGTTTCAGTTTTACAAGATGCAAAGAGTTCTAAGGATGAGTGCTGGTGCTGGTTGCACATTCTGACTGTGTTTATTAACACTGAAATGGACACTTAAAATGGTTAAGATGGCACATTTTATGTTATGTATGTTTTAAAAATTTTAGTCAAAAAAATTCAAGTTCTGGTCAGGTTCAGTGGCACACACCTATAATCCCAGTGACTTGGGTGGTTGAAGCAGGAGGATCGAGAGTTCAAATCCAGCTTCAGCAACTTAGGGAGGCCCTAAGCAACTCAGTGAGACCCTGTCTCTAAATAGAATACAAAATAGGGCTGGGGATGTAGCTCAGTGGTTAAGTGCTCCTGAGTTCAATCCCTGGAACCAAAAAAAAAAAAAAAAAATGTGACTTCAGGACAGCAGTGTGGCTAATCTCTGAGTGGGTTTCAGGTGTAAAGCGAGGGTGATCAGTGATGAGATCTGGTTGCCAACAGGGACCACAGCTTTTCAGATCCTCCCCAAAACTGTAGCCTCTGCTCTGAGTGAGTTGGGTTTTGAGTAGAACATATTTGATTTAGATTTTAACAGGATCACTGTGTTCTGTTGAGGAGATTATTGGGGCGGAGGAGTAGCAAAGAGACCAAGTAAGGGGCTATTACCCTCTTGGAAGATGGAGTGTGAACACCTACAAGAAAGGGCTTTCACACTCTAAAAGCTCTACCAGTGTTCCATGAGCCTAACTCCATTCTCTCAACTTTTTCCTGCAGGTTCACCAGGGCATCAAAGGCATGGTGCTTGATGAGAATCATCATAATCTCACAGGGGCTGTCATTTCTGTCAGTGGGATTAATCATGATGTCACTGCAGGTGGGTGGCCCCTACTTGGGGGTAGGGGATAGTTCTTCAGCAGAACGTGAGTCCAATAATAAGCCAGGAAGACTAGCAGGAATGTCAGGAACACTGGGGGTGGGGGGGTCAAGAAGAAAGGGTACTAGAAATTGGGAAAGTAAATTAAGAGGCTGGATCAAGCAACCAAGATATTTAAATGGAAAATCTTTTGCTTGTGAAACAAGTGATCCCTAAGAGGCAAAGATCAGGGGGGTGGAAATGAAAAGTAACTTCTTGTCAGAGTCAGGAGTCACTGCCACATACAACTTGGTTGGAGTATTTCTGGCCTGGAGGCTAGAATAGCTCCCAAACTAGTGTGAAAATAGGGTACAAAAGAAAAGAGGAGGACTGTAAATCTGTTTAACTTTGTCCCTGACTCAGGCATTTCCATACATGTCCACTCAGACAAAAGTTAGCAAGATTAGTTTTGTGGGCTTGCTGCAGGGCAAGACTGGTGGTGGAGAGAGATCTTGGAGCTACCTGAGACCTCCTTAAAGGTATAGAAAGATCTCATGGAAGAATGGTGTTGCAAACGGACCTAGCTCATATTGGTTATGCACAACTTGTAGCGTTTTCTTGTTTGTTTTTAATGGATAGCAGTAGTTACCAAAGGTTAAGGGTAGGTAAGATTTGCCTACCTCCCCACAACCTCCATATCAGCAAGGCTCAGCCACATTTTACCACACAGACATTTATTACCACCCAGACATTTTTATAGTTCAAGCAATCTGTTTAAGCTGGATGAAATCTCTATATTCTTTAAGTGATCCCAGCACAGCTTCAATCTAAGGTCCATTCAAGACAAAGGCAAAATTCTAAAAGCAGAATTCTATAGCCTCATAATCAGACATCAGACAACTGGAATCCTTCAGCCCGGTGGCCAGGCCCAGGACCATTTATGGATCCAACTTCAGGCACCCTGGAGCCTGAGGTTGCTCCCAAGAGCACAGGCTTCAGGACTTTTTAGATTTTTATCCCATAATAAGCAAGGGAGAGGAATGTCTCTGAAGCATTCTAGCCACTGATAGTGAACATCACTCATTTAATAAGTGCCCACTTCCCAACATTCATTGTGTTAATAAATAACATTTCACTAGTGAAAAAGATGTATTGCTAAAATTCATTATGCTACTTAGCAAAGCATATAGAGGTGACTAGAGATAAAGATAGTGAAATCCCTCTTCCCACCTGCATCTGGAATGGAGCCTTTCTGATAAAACATTTGCTCTCCACTCCTGAGAGCAAACCCCCAGTGAAGAAAATGACAGCCCCTGGGGTGTAACTTAACTATCCAACATATGCATCAAACACCCTTTCTTTGCTAAAGTATTTCAAAGTAAATTGAAGACATTTAATGGGCAGTAGAAAAAAGACTTCCTCATTATTGCCTGTACCATTCTTTTTTTAATATATATTTTTTTTAGTTTCCAATGGACCTTTATTTATTTATATGTGGTGCTGAGGACCAAACCTAGTGCCTCACACATGCTAGGCAAGTGCTCTGCCACTGAGCCACAACCCCGGCCCGCCTCTACCATTCTTTATTGCATTTACTATTTCAATTAATCATTGCCACACACTTTAAAAATTTTATAGGCACCGTCACGATTGGCCATAATGCTGCCTTCCTGCCACACAGAAACAGGCTTATTTTGAAGGTGATGGAAGAAATATTTAAAATATGATTCTCAAAATCAGAACATTAGCAATCGTTTATTAAGCCTTCCTACTTATATAAAATTACAAGCTTATGGCATCTCTTACCACTGGTTGTCCAAGCCAGTGCTGCCGTGGCTATTAGTGTAGGTTTCACACAGCCCAACCATCTAGCTTTTCTATGGCCCCTGATTCAGCATCTGCCTGAGTGTTCCCAATTCATACAGTAGTCATTTGGGGGGAGTTCTATTTATTACAATAGTTTCTGCTTTTATCTAGCTACTTAAATCTGTAGTTCTCATTCCTATGTCTTTAGGTAGAGATTATTTCTTCACAGTGACTTTATGACTTTTCAAATATTAAAACAGGTCTCAGTTTCCCTAATCAGGCAAAATATTAGACATTTTAACCTTTACTTTCCTCTAGTGACCCTATACTAGACATGAGTTTGTATTAAAATACAGCGTCTAGAATGGAACACAATACTCTCAGTGTGAAGCACAATGGAACATTTTCCTAGGGTTCCTCCTATTGAGGACTATCCTTACAATCAGTTTAGTGCTTCATCAATTTCATCCTGCTGTTAAGAAGAGCCAAGCTGTCTGTAGGCATCTAAAACCTCCAGATCACTCTTCATAACAAGGTTCCATTTGGGGCATGTTTTTAATCAGCAGACTGAGTCACATCCTTGTCACTGTTAGGTGAACAAGGTGATTACTTCCGACTGCTGCTCCCAGGTACCTACACTGTCACAGCCACAGCACCTGGGTTTGACCCACAGACAGAGAATGTGATCGTGCATCCTGCAAAACCAACACTGGTGAGTTCTGCTGAGCTTTACAGAATACTATAAATACCATTTATTCCATTTCTTAAACAACTGATTGTTTAGTTCTAATACTGCCTGCGTTTCCCTCTTTCATCATTAAACAAAATTCATTGCCCTTCTATCCTAATTTTTCTTATCCTCCTTTTGTTTCCTTCTCCATTTCCTTTTGGCTTTTTCTCACTCTTCCGCTTAACACAGCACCATGATTAGAAGGACTGTATGATTTTAAATCCAGCTTATTTGCCCACAGACCTTGAATAAATTGCCTAATCTCTCTCATCCTCGGTTTCTTTCTCAGGCTAATGGTGCCACTTCACAAAAGGTTCAAAAAAGAAAGAGCACAACCAGCAAGTTTAGTGCAGTGGCTGACACATAAGGAGTGTTCAACATGTAAATCCTGGAGCTCTTGCACAAATTCCCTGGGCTTCCCTGGATTGCATTCCTTGATCCGTAAGCAAGGAATGCCACCGGGTGGCGCTCTGCCAGCCCTTGGGGCCCGGTTGGCTCACACAGTCTTGGTTTCTGTTTGCCTCTGCCAAAAGTCTGCTGCTGTCTAATTAGTTGACTCTAATGGTCAATCTGCACTGCTTCCCTTTATGGACAGGATGAGAGGCAAAGAACCTTTTTAGTTTATAGTCTGGAACTTTTCACTTTAGGTCATATTAGATAAGGTTCTCAGAGCTTAAAGGGAAGCAGAGGACATGGACATTAATCCTCAGATTTTTTCAGATGAGGAAAAAAAGGGTCAGTTCTATTTAATGAGCATCTGTAACCCTGTTTCCTACAGTTGGCATTTCCCAAGGCCTCCTCACTCTGTTGATTTCCTTCTCTACACAACTATAGAGCTTAGTAGACCCTCCCTCTCCCTTTCCTTAACACAATACCATCAAGCATCTTATAATTTTAAATGTAGTAATGTCCCCAAAGGCTCAGGTATTGAAGGCTTGGTCCCCAATGCAACAATGTTCAGAGGTGGATCTCTTGAGAATTGATTAGATAATGAAGGCTCTGACCTCATCAAGGGATTGATTGATCAATAGATGTATTCATAGCTGATGGCATTGTCGGGAGGTGGCAGAAGCTTCAGGAAGGGGGCCCTGGTTGGAGGAAGTAGGTCACTGGGGACATGGCCTGGAAGGGTATAACTTGTCCCCAACCTTCCTTCCTGTTCCTTACCTGCTTATGAACTGTGAGTAGCTTTCTCAGCCACATTCTTCCACCATGATCTTCTGTCTCACTACATAGCCAGCCCACCACTGACTGAAATCTGAAACTGTAAGCCAAAATAAATCTTTCCTCCTTTAAGCTACTTTTCTCAGGTATTTTGTCACAGTGAAAAAGTAGCACAAAGAGTTTTCTAGAATTATCTTAATTAACCTTCACAGTAACCCTATGAGGTAGACCTAAGTGTCCCCATTTGTGGCTGAGGAAATTGAAACTTAGACAAGAAACTTGTATAATATCACACAGTGAGGAAGTGATGGGAGCCAGGATTTGAACCTATGGCAGGCTCTTCAGGCTGCCTCCTCATCCATTGTGTCAGGACCTTACAATCTGTGTTCATAGCCTCTTATTTTGACACATGGATTTTTATCAGCAGCCAAGACAGGGAGCCTGCCTAGATCCCCGCTGGCCAGATTTGGCTGCCTGCATGCATGAGAAATAAGCAAATGACATAAAAAAGGAAAAATAAATTTTATGCAGTTTGATCAAACTGGGTACAGACAGCTAGATTGTTTTTCTGCTGGTCCTACAGAAACAGTTACATCTTATAGAAACAAAAGCCAGGTGATGGACATATGTATGTTGAGTTAGGCTGTGCTAGTCACAGAACTTGGTGGCTTCAGCTTCCTTAGTGCCTGGCCCAGTCAAAGGGTAGTTTTTATTCTCAGCAGGAAGAAGTTGTTTCAGGATAATAATAAGGAATTACTCTTTAAGTCCTTTGAGAATTTCTCTGAAATTTCTAGATAATCCTCCCCCTAGTCCCTCTACTCCCATCTTTTGCATGTTATCCATTATTTCTATTCACAGATGCAGGAAGAAAAGAATAACTCTTCCATTTCAACCTGTCAGCTGATCCCAATTTCCCAGCCAATGCATCTTCTTTCCCTTTATCCTTCTTATAAACTAAAATCAAATGACCAACAGGCAGTCGTATACATAGGTCTCGGGCTACAAGCAAGTTTATTCAATGCCAAATGCAAACAACCAAAGGACCTCTCAAGTAACATACTCTGTTTCAAAGTATTTCACCTCCTTTTTCACGTATTCTTTAAATAAATTAGCATAACTCGTTCTTCATTATGTCAAATATAACTCAGAGGGGGAAAAAAATCTGTCTTTTAGGTACAATTCTCAGGTACAGTTAGAGTAACAACGAAGAATCTGATCTATTGATCACAGAAGAATCCATTTCCCTTTCCATCCTAAAGCAGACAGCCATCTGGTTGAAGAAAGAAAAAAAGAAAACAGATTGTTTGCAGAAGGGTTTCCATGTTACAATCAAGAAGCTTTAAAATACCTCCCAGGGTTGGGTACCCCCTTGCTTTCCCCCAACAGCCTTCCAGATGTGGCTCCTTTGGTTTTCCCTGGTCCTTTCCTCCTTTTGTTGTCTCCTCTCTTCTATCCCCTTTCCCAGATTTCTGTATTACTAAAGAGGAAATAGTAAATGACACAGTGCAGTTGGCTCTGACTCCCCTGCCCCCACCCGTATGGAGAACTTGTAGAAGAACTGGCTGTGGATCCCTGTGCACAGGGCAGGAAATAACCCACAGAGAGGCCTCTCCATCAGTGGCCTGTTTTTTGCTCCCAGCTGACTTCAGCAGCTCAAGCTGTTCCAAGGGTGGGGCAGCCAGGATAGCCCCAGGGGAGCTGTCAGGACACTGTGCTGCTCCCTCTTCTTTCCCTGCCTGCAAGGGCTGTACAGCTCCTCCACACCCAGAGTATCCCACACTCAAAGGCATCTTTCTATCTGCATGCTGTGGCCAGAAGGGAACTGTCACCTAACCCTCAAAAGGATGCATGTGTGCCCTTGGAAGTTTAGGGTCCAAAAACCCATAGGCAGTCTCCGTCATCTCTGCTATCTCTGTTGCCAAACAACAGGGCAGGGACTTTAGTTCCAAATGTCTGAAACACACATTGGCATGCCTGAGCAGGGCACCTATGACTCATACAGTCAGCGTGAAGGAGACAGATATTAGGGCACCAGCAATCCTAGCTCTTGTCCTAAGCAACAATATTGGTGAAATGGCAGTTTATGGTGTAGATAAATTTTTCCAATTCATATAAAATAAATGTATGTTTAATTCATCTAGACACACCTATGTGTCACCAGTGATTGTGTACCAATTTGGGGGGACGATTAGCCAAGTCTATAGGGCACCACTGGTGCTGCTCTTGGTTGTCACTGTAATAATTCTCCCAAGTCTTCTTGGAACCTGGACTTATGGCGAAGAATCCAAACTGGCCTCCTAGGTTCTGCTTTTCCTCTTCCAGGTTAACTTCTACCTCAAGAGAAGCATCACTCAACTAAACCCTGCAAAGAAGGCTCTGGGTGGAGGGCAGGGAAGCAGAGTGAAGGCACAGCCTCGGATAACCAAAAAGAAAGATGGGGCCAGGAAGCAGCCGCACAGAGGCCCTGCCTGAAGCCCACCAAGCCCTGGCACCTTCAGAAAGGCTTCCTTCCTGCTCTCAAGTCCCATGAGGCATGCTTTGTATTTTTTCTTTTATCTGAGACATATTTAAATATAAACATATTAGGAACAGTGCAGAATGGTTTTCATGTGTTCTGGGAGTAAGCCTTCTCTAGGTCAACGTTAAAGGAATGGAAAACTGGTGCAGCTGTACACACACAGCCTGCTGGGTTCAGGTTTCGGGTTCTGGGAGTTTGGTTTAGGCCTTGTCACCTGTGCATCCAAGAGGTTTCTGCCTGACTGGCCACTCAAGAGAAGGTTGTTATAAAGTGAGACCTCCCCACATGCTTGGCTCCTTCTGCACGAAAAACCACTTGGGATATGGGAACTCACACAAGAGATTTTATTAGGCAGACAAACAGTGTCTGCCCTGAAAAGGCCGGGGGGGTGCATGAGCATGGTGGCAGAGCTTCTTTTAAGTTGTCGAATTTCATGGGCAAATGATGATCGGATGAATTGCTGAATAGTTGAAATTTGCGGGTTAGGGATCAGCCAATGGCTGGTGAGCACAGGCTGAAGATGGCACCAATGGCTGGCTAGCTACAGTGAAGGGGCAGGGGAGCTGTCATCCCCCCTTGCCTTCCCCATAGGGGTGTCCTGTGTCCAACCTCCCAGGAGGGAACCCTGCAAGGTTGGCGGGTGGGTTGGTAGGCAGCCTGAGGTCTGAGGTGAGGGCAGACTGCAGGGCAAACCTAGCACCCACCTTCTGCCTGCTGTGGCGAGCCAAAACAGGGTGGGTCCACATCGACAGAGCACTGCCCCAGCAACTGTGGACTTGCTGGCTGAGTCCATCCACCATGTGCAGTCATTGCAGCCTTGTATTATATTCCCCCATTTTTGTTTTTATAAGAAGATCCCTTTGGGCGCATGGGTGAAGATCCATCTGCAGTAATTGCTTCCTACTGGGTGTGGGCATAGAGCTGATTCAGGGGAGGAAGATGTCATTGCCACAGGTGGGGTTGGGGTCCAAATAGTTCCTCTGGGGAGTGCACTTGTTGCCAAGCTCCGATTCTTTCCTGTGAGTTCCTGATATTCCTGTAATACAAACTGATTAATACCTGATGGGATGACACAGAGGCAGTGCTATTCCTGAGAGCACTTCCCTTTTCTAGTGAACCCACAGGGTGACTTCCATCAGAAGATATGCACCTGAAGCAAATTGGAAGAGAGACACTCCTGATCACCTGCCCCAAGGGGATGCTGTTGAAATTCAAAGAACTGTTAAAGTCTAGGGCACTAGTCAGGAGATGAGAGAACCCCACTGTCACGTACATCCAACATCCCTGTGACATGAGAGGGTTAGTTAAATTGAGTCTGTGTCAAGAGTGGATCCTCTGAGCATTGGCTGTGAACATATGTAAAATGGATAAAACATCCCAGGGGACAGTAGGAGTCAGTCTTCCAGCAGTCCTGTGGGAAATCTGGGAAGGAGGAAATGGCTGGCACCTGGACAGATCTACAGGGAAAAAAATCTTATAGTTAGGAAAATGGCAGACAGGGCAAATAGCAGGGGAGGCAAGAATGTAGTTGGCAGTCCAGTCCTCATGGCTGGGTGTGGTTGGTGCCTTGGTGTTCTGATCCTCAGCCTCTGGAACAGGAAAAAGGTGGAGGGTTTGATGGCCTTCAGCCTAAGATGGAAAGGCCCCAGTGGGGTGGCCAAGTGTTGGTTGGAAGAAGCCTGAGGGTGAGAAGCTGGAGAGGGGTTTGTGGATTGAGAGTAGAGCTTAACCTGAGAAATGTGTAGTCATCCTGGTAAATCTTGCACCTTGACAGTGGTTGGCGTAGCCAGGATCACCGTATGGGGTCCCTGCCATTTGGGAGATGGAGGGTCTATAGCCTCCTGAGGCAGAGAGATAAGAATTTGGTCTCCTACTTGAAGAGGTTGAGCCAGGGGGCCAGACAAGCATTTAGGCAGGGAGGTGTTGGTGTAACCCCACAGGAATGCTCGAATGTGGTTTAGGAGAGGAATGGAATATGAGAAAGAAGAGGGGAAGGAAGGGGCACTATCTCAGGGGAAAGGATGGGACGACTGTACATCAGCTCGAAATGGGAAATATTAGCAGGTTTCTTTGGGAGTGAACAAAGACACAGAGGAGCAAGGGGCAGGAGTTTAACCTAGTCAAGGTGAAGTTCTAAAGAGAGCTTGGTTAAGATATTTTTAAGAGTTCAGTTCGTTTGTTCTACTTTACCTGATGGCTTTGGGTTAAAGGGAATATGGAAATGTCCCAGGCCCCAAGGGGCTTGGCAGGTTGTTGGGAAATTTGAGAGATGAATTCAGGCCCATTATCTGGCTGGATGGAGGTAGGCACTCCAAAGTGAAGAATGATTTCATGAAGGATAAAGGTAGAAATGGTTAATGCCCTTTTGTTAGAGGTGGGGATGGCTTCAGCCCATCCTGAGAAGGTATCTACCATAACCAAATGTATTTTTAGACTTTCTTACTGTGGGCATGTGAGTGAAATCAAATTGCCAGTCTACCCCTGGAAAGATGCCACGGGCCTGGTGAGTGGGAAAGGTGGGGGGCGGGGGGGCGTGGTTGACAGCTATAGGATTGGTTTGTAGGCAAACGTCACATATGGAGGAGAGTTCTTTCAGAAATGAGATGTCAGAGGAGGATAGTTGCAGATGAGTATTAGAGAATTGTAAGAGTGAAGAAAGGTTAGGGTGGAGTAAACAGTGGAGGTAGGAAAGTATCTCCCTGTTGGGGGGCAGTGGAGGTAGGGGATCATGGACAGTCATAATGGGGGCTGGCATGGATGACAGGGCAGCCCTTTTAGCCTCCTTATCTGCCTTGTTGTTCCCTGAAGAGATAAATGATTGGTCTGTCTGATGGGCTCGGCAATGTACAAGGCCTATGGTTGCTGGGAGGCGAACAGCCTCAAAGAAGTTTAGGATGTAGCTAGAGTTGGTGATGGAGTTCCCTTTTGTAGTAAGAAGGCCCCTCTCTTTCCAAAATGCAGCATGGAAAAGGATAATGTGAAAAGAATATTTGGAGTCAGTGTAGATTGTGAGGGATTCTCCCTTTGCAAGGGTGAATGCGCAGGTGAGGGTGATTAGTTCTGCCTGTTGGTTGGTGGTGTTGTTAGGTAGTGGTCCTGACTCTACAACCTTCTCCGGGGAGACAATGGCATATCCAGCCCTTCAGATACCTTCATGAAGAAAAAAGCTCCCATCAGTGAACCATATGAAAGTAGGGTTGTGTAAGGCCCCCTCTTGAACATTGAAGGGGCAGGGGAGTAACTCTTCCAGAGTCTCAAGGCAGCTATGGGTTGATGAAGCATTTATGTCAGAAGGTGGGGGTAAGAGGGTGGCTGGATTTAAAGGAGGACATGTCTTAAAGGAAATGTAAGAGTCCTCAATAAGAGCAGTTTGCAAGGCTAACACCCAACTGGGCGGCAGAGTTTGTAGACCCTTATAAGTAAGAAGCTCAGACTGATGATGAGGTGAGAGCACTTCAGTGGGAGCCCCAAAGGAAAGTTTTTTTTTTTTTTTTGATTCCTGGGTTAAGACAAACGATGTGGCCAATACCCTAAGACATGGTGCCCAGCCTCTTACATGGGGGTCTAGCCTTTTTGATAGGTATGCCACTGGGCCAAGGGTGGAACCAAACATGTGCCCTAAGAACCCCAGAGGGAACCCACTTTTCTCAGAGACAAACAGGTAGAAGTGTCTGGTGCTGTCAGGGAGGTGTAGGGCTGGGGCTTGAAGAAGGACTTTCCTTAGGGTCTGGAAAGGAGCTTCTACTGGGTTGAGGAGAAGTTCAGTGGGAATGCCCTTTGAAGCCTCATACAAGGGGGCTGCCAGGATGGAAAAATTTGGGATCCAGGATCACAGATATCCTGCTAGCCCTAGAAAGGAAAGGATTTCTTCCTTTGTAGATAGAGTGGGCATGTTCTGCAATAATGCTTTTCTTTCTATAGTGATGGCCTTAAATCCAGGTGAGAGGCTGAGACCTAAGTAAATAACCTGAGGTTGGGAAAGTTGTACCTTTGCTGGAGAGACCCTATACCCTCTGTCAGCCAGAAAATTTAGAAGCTTTGGGATGTTGGGAGTCCTTGAGAGAGGGACTACATGGAATAAGATCATCAACATACTGTGAGAGAGAAGAGGAAACAAAAGTAAGAGAGGCAAAAATCATCTGTTCTGAAATCCCTGTGGGAGAACTGTCCAGTCAGCTGAGAATAAACTTGAGTGAGAGGGTCAGTCCAGGTGAAGGCAAAGAGATCCTGTAAGTCAGGATGGAGAGGGACAGTGAAAAAGGCATCCTTCAAATCCAACAAGTGGTGGAGGAGGGGATAGAGGAAAGCAAGGTGTAGGGATTGGGCACAATGGGGAATATGGGGACAACTGCCGAGGTGATGATGTGGAGATCCTGCACCAAATGGTAAGGTCCATAGTGGCTTTTTAACAACCAGGATGGGAGTGTTATAAGGTGAGTTGGCAGGGCACAGGAAGCCTTTCTGCCTTAAATCCTGGATGACTGGTTGAAGTCTTAAGAGGCTGTTTTGGAGAAGGGGATATTGGGCCTGGGTTGGGGAGGATGTTGGGTCCTTCAGGTAAATGAGTATAGGTGAGCATTTGGCTACAGAGGGTGTGTGGGTGTCCCAGACCTTGTGGTCAACAGGGAGGGAGGAAGGGAATATGAACACTCAGGTTGAGTTGCATATTCCTGCAGGGTCATAAGGAGAGGAATAGCAGAAGAGTCTGGGTGGAGGCACATGGTGGGTGAGAAGGAAATAGAGGCTCCCAATTTGGCTAGGATATCCTTTTCCAGGAGGGAAATGGGACACATAGGAATTATCAAAAAGGAATGAGTGAAGCAGATTTGTCCAATATGGCAACTTATTGGAGGAATTTGTAGGGAGTTGGTATGGTTTTCCCTCTACCCTGACAATAGAGGATTTGGCAGGGGAAGTAGGTCCCCAAAACTCCCACAGCACTGAAAAGGTGGCTCCAATATCTATAAGGAAAGGGATCTGCCTACCTGCCACCATAAGGTTCACCTGGGGCTCCTGAGCAGTGATGGTTGTTGGGTGTAAAAATCCTGGGCTCCTTCAGTCATCCATTGCCAATCCCAGTAAGTCACTGGGAGAAGGGTGTGAGGGTGACCTGGCACTTCTCTGAGCACCAGGGCAATCCACTGCCCAATGTCCCAGTTGATGGCATTTTGGACAAGGACCCGGGGGCTGCTGGGGGTTGGGGCAGGACTGTGCCCAGTGGCCCTCTTTTCTGCACTTGAGGCATGGGCCTGGAGGTCTTCTCGGAGCAAGGGCATCCCTAGTAGTGGCTGACTGAGAGGTCTAGCTGGCTGAAAGGCTTTGGCTAGCATTAGGTATTTTAGTTTTGGGGTTTTTTTCTTCCATTCCTTTATACACCCTGAATACCACCACTAGAACCTCTGGCTGTGGGGTAAGGGGCCCCATGTCCAACCACCTCAATTTAGCCTTTATGTCCAGGTAGCTTTGGGAAAAATAATAAGTCATGAGAAGCTTTCATCCCTCTGGAGTTTCAGGGTCCTGGTTAGTTTATTTGATCATGGCCTTCTTAGGCAACTCAGAAAGGTGGATGGGTTTTTGGTTTTGTCTTGTATTACTTCCTGAAGTGTTTTCATAATTAATGGGTTTAATTGCGGCTTTTTGGAAACCTGCAAGGACGCAGGTTTGGAACTTGTCCTGCCGCAGACACCCAGTCCCCCATGTTGTATTCCCATTGGGGCTCCCTATCTGATACTGCTTCAGTCCCAATGGGGTGGGTCGGGGTCTATTTGTGAACCTCATCTGCATAATTGTGTGCCTGTTCCCAGACTCTCCTTTGCTCCTCAGCAGTCAAGGTGTTGGACATGATCATATAAATGTTATGCCAGGTAAGGTCATAAAACTGGGTAAGATACTGAAATTCCTTAATGAAGTTTGCAGAGTTGGAGATGAAGGAGCCTAGCTGCTTCTCTATCTGGGAAAGATCAGACAGTGAGAAAGGAACATGGACTCAGATCACTCTCTCCACATTGGCCACCTCCCATAAGGGGACTAGAACATGTGCATGGGACTGCGTGGAAGGAGGACTGGGTGGGCTGAGTGGGAGAGCAGAAGTACAAACAGAATGGGCAAAGGAGATGGAGAAGCAGGGGCCAGAGTGGCCTCCACTGCAGGGGACCAGTATGGGGGTGGTTCTCAGCTGGGTCAAAGTCGGAAGAGGAGGAGGGATTAAGAGGGGGAGGAGAAGCCAAAAGGAGGTGTTCAGGTTTGCAGGAATAGCAAAGATCAAGTTTAGCGTGCAAGAAAGGAAAGACTTGAAGATAAAAAAAATCTCTTTCCACTTGCCCGCTTGCTCACAGAAGTTGTATAAGTCTTGTAAAATATTGGGTCCAGGGTGCCATTAATTGGCCATTCTGATTGATTATCTAAAGGATATTCTGGCCAAATATCATTACACAAGTAAATAAGTTTTGGTGGTTCTAGGTCAGGGATCAGGTGAAGGGACTCAAGATATTCTAGTAAATGTCCCAAGGGTGAATCTGCCATGTTGGAAGACCTAGATCCCATGGTGGAGACTGAGAAACAGCCAAGTCAATGTCCAGTCTAGTTGACTGGAGACGAGAAGGCAGCTCAGTGATGGAGGTCATCACTCAACCATCCATGTGTGCTGGGCAAAAGAGAGAGTTGAGGACCTGACATCAGGATTTTTGAGAGAAAAAGTGAAGAGGAGCCTCAACCCTGAGAGAGTCTCCACCATAAAGATCGGGGACCCACCCATCAGATAAGGTCAACTAAGGGATCAGCTGTAACTATAAAAGTCATGGCTGGGGGAACCACCACTCCTCAGCCACCTTGAGGGCACCAGACAATCGATGGTCGCGTCTCAGGTCAGCAAAGGAGTGTTTAAATCAACCTAGGGGAAAACTCACCATTCTGAAGGTCAATGGTGGATGTGGAACAGAGTGTCTGGGTAAATGGAAGGGGAGACCAGTATCCAGGTGGGTGGTCTGGGGCATCAGGTGGGATTCCACTCACCTAAGTGGCAGTAGAAGAGCCCATCCCAGGTTTTGGCACCAATGAAGAGTGAAAAAGTGCCCAGAAAAAATACTCCAGATGCAGGAACTCATGCAAGAGATTTTATTAGGCATATGAACAGTGTCTGCCCTTGAGAGAGAGAGAGGGAGGGAGGGAGGGAGAGAGCATAGTGGGGGAGCTTCTTTTAAGTTGTTGAATTTTGAGGGCAAACAATGATCGGGCTAGTTGCTGAATAGTTGAAATTCATAGGCTCGGGATCAGCCAATGGCTGATGAATGGATCAATGACTGGCTAGCTGCAGTGAAGGGACAGGGGAGCTGTCATTCCCCCTTGCCTTCCCCCAAGAGGGAGCCCCGCAAGATCAGGTGGTGGGCTGGTAGGCAGCCTGAGGTCTGAGGCGAGGGCCAGACTGCAGGGTAAACCTAGCGTCCACCTGATGCCTGCTGTGGTGAGCTGACATGGGGCAGGTCCCTGCCGACAGAGCACTGCCCCACCGGGTGTGGCCACTGCAGCTTTACATTATATTGTGACTCAGCCCTGAGGGGGCCCTGGCCCTGACACCACTGCCATGCTATTTGGACCCCTCAACCATCAGAATCATGAGCCAAATAAACCTCTTTACTTTATGAGTTATCCAGCTCACTGTTTTGTTCTAGCAATACAAAAATGGACTAAGATATAAAATCAGAATTAGTGGGTGCCAGGGAGGGCAGAGTTAAGGACAAGAATGAAGATCCTTCAACTTTGAGTCCAGCATTTTCCTGACGTACACCCTTTTCATTTGATATCTAGAGTCTTATTTTTTATATTAATTTATTTTGGGTACTAGGTATTGGACCCAGGGGCACTTTACCATTGAGCTACATCCCCAGTCCCTTGAATTTTTTATTTTGAGATTGGGTTGCACAAAGTAGCTGAGAGTCTCAGTAAGATGTTGAGGCTGACCTTGAACTTATAATCCTCCTGCTTCAGCCTTCCAAGTCTCTGGATTACAAGTATGTGTCACCATACCTAGTTACAGCTTGATGATGTTGAGGATGATGATGGTGATGATGATGATGATCAAACCCAGGGGTGCTTAACCACTGAGTCACATCCCCAGCCCCTTTTTCTTTTTTCTTTTGCGACGGGGTCTTGATGAGTTACTTAGGGCCCTGCTAAGTTGCTGAGGCTGGCTTTTGAACTCGAAATTCTCCTGCCTCCGCCTCCTGAGCTACAGCTTTATTTTAAAGAGGAAATCTTCCACACAGTACACCAGCCTGGATAGGTGATTCCCATCCCACTTGAGGAGACAGAGGAACTCCCAGTTTTTAAACAGGATGATCCTTCGTGCCATTGGGACCTGGTGCTGGTCTCCATGGAGGCTTCTGGTAGTGGGCCTCTGCTAGGGTAAGTCGTGACCACCCTGTCTGTATCTTCATTTGCCCCGCATGGGAAACAATGCCTGGGATAAACAAACTTGTCAGACAATTTGCTGAATGGATGATCTTCAAGATTACTTTCACATGTTTCTCCTTCTCTCCTCTTTTGTTATTTTTCATCTTTTATCTAGTATTAATAGTTTAACTCTCATCTTTTTAAATTAGAAATCATGGTAGGCATAATTCTCACATGGCTCCTGAGGACCCTTGTCCTTGTATGATCCCTTTCCTTTGCATGTGGGTGAAATCCATAAATATGATATAACTCTTATAAACATTATACATTATACAACAAAAGAATATTGCAGATGCAACCAGGGTCCCAAGTCAGTCAATTTTAAGTTAATCAAAAGGGAGATCATCTTGGGTGGGCCTAGTCTAATCAGGTGAACCCTTTAAAAGCAGAGTATTGTCTCTGGCTTTGGAGGAAGAAGGCAGACAGCTGGGTTGTGAACTGTCATTGAAGAGGAGCAGCCTAGGAGGAAGTCCTAGGAGAACTTCTAGGAGTTGGGTGAGGTCCCAACCAACAGCTAGCAAGGAAACAGAGACATGGTTATACAGCCAAAGGAAATGAATTCCACCAACAATCTGAATAAGCTTTAGCAAACTCCTCAAGGGCAGCCTTGTGAGACCTGAGCAGAGGATCTAACGAACTTCCCTGATTCCAGACCAACGGCAATTTTGAGATTATACACTGGTGTGGTTCTGAGCCTCTAAACATGCTAATTTGTTATGCTGTAATAGAAAACTAGAGCCCTCCCTATTTCCTATTTTTTTGTAAATAAGGTAGAATATAAATGAATAAGACAAAAATAAGGAACCATTATCACACTGAGTGTTTAACTGTCATGTCCCCTGGTCTAGAGCTTCTAAAACCCTTGTAACTTCTTAAGTGTCAGGGGTGGGGTGCTAGGTGTTCATAGCAAGCTCCAGAATTTGATTCACACCTGAGTTTGTGTTCACAGATTGGTGGCTGAATCACCAAATATCCTCACTGTGGGGCTGGCTACCCAAGGAACCAACTGTGTAATCAGAGAGCCGGAGCCTACATGCACCCCGCCAGGAGGAGGGAGGGGCTGGGGCTTGAGTTCATCACCAATGGCCAGTATTTAATCAGTCCTGCCCATATGAAGGGACATCCACAAACCCAAAAATTAGGGTTGAAAGAGTTTCTGGGCTGACAAGCATGCCACCTGCTCTGGGGGGTATGCACCCCACCTCCACAGTTCCCTGTGCTGGGAACCCTAAGTACTCCCTCAACGGGTTGTTCCTTTGCGTCCTTTATAACAAACTGTTAATAGTAAGTAAAGCACTGAGTTCTGTGAGCTGTTCTAGCACATGATCAAACCAACGAGGCAGATGAACCTGACTTAGAGTTACTCTGAAGTATGGAGGCCTGGACCTTTGACGTCATCTACAGGGGGGCAATTTGTGGGACTGAGCCCTTTAACCTGTGGGGGTGACAATAACTCTGGGTAGTTAATGTCAGAATGGAATTGAATTATTGGATACCCATTTGGTCCAGAGGGTTGGAAAATTGATGGTGGGTGTGGGAAAACACCACACATTTGGTGTTGGAAGTGTTCCTTGGGTAGAAAGGAATCAAGGTATAATACAGAGCAATTTATTTATTCTTCCAATAAAAAGCTGAGTCCCACTTATGGATCTGACCCTGTGTTAAGGGTGGGGAGATAGTGGGCCAGCCAGGGAGACATGGTTTCTACCTTCTTGGAGTTGCAGAGATTTGGAGGGAGAGACCAAGAATTAGACAAGTGAATGCACAAATTAGTATCTGAAAAGAGGAAGTGAGAAAGGAGCCAAGAGGATGATTTTTTTTTGGTACCAGAGATTGAATTCAGGGGTGCTTAACCCTGAGCCACATCCCCAGCCCATTTTATATTTTATTTTGAAACAGGGTCTTGCTAAGTTGCTTAGGGCCTCGCTAAATTGCTGAGCCTAGCTTTGATCTCATGATCCTCCTGCCTCAGCCTCCAAGTTGCTGGGATTATAGGTGTGTGCCACGGCGGAGGATTTTGATGCAGGATGATCAGGGAAGGCCTATCTGAAGAGGTGAGACTGGGCTGATATGAAAAGGACAAGAAGGAAGACTCATAAAGGACATGATGAAAGATCCAGGCAGAAGTAGCAAGCCCAAGAACCCTGCGGCAAGGAAGAGTCTGGCTGGTTCTAACAGCTACATGTCTTGGCTCTAATTGTGCCTGTGTGCATGTAAGTGTGTGCATGTGAGTGTGTGTGTGTGTGTGTGTGTGTGTGTACATACTTCATTTCCTGACTTACGATCTCAACATGCTAAAAGTCTCACTCAACATAGGTCCAGCAGCAAGCGTCCAAACCACACTGAGTCTAGTCATAAGTGAACCAGTAAGACTCACTTTTTCCACGGCAACAGAAAACACCCCTAACCTGGACCAGTCATCTCAAAAACAAGGATCTGGAAAGTGGGACAAGATCTGATGGCAAAGAAATCTGCCATCAGAACTGGAGAAGTCAAACGTGCTGTGTCCAGAGAGACATCTCCATGATTTGTGTAGCACACACATTCCCGACACACACCCTGCTCCCTCCTCCTGCACCTTCATGCCCACCTCCTGCCTGGACTGTGGCTTCATTTCTACTTCAACACTAACTTCATTCTGGCTATTAAACCATGAGTAAATATTCCCCCTGGGCAGATGCCTAAGCAAACATCAGTTCCCTCCCTTCTCCTAAAATTAAATTTCACCATTAGAAAGCTCCCCCCACCAGGAATCATTCCTCCCCAGGGGCCCTCCCCTCGGGGGTCTTCCTTTCTCCTACATGCATTCTCTTCATATGTCTTTGACTCCAGCACCCTTTCACACTTGCCCCTGACTGGGCCTCACGTGGGGTCACCTGAGGGGGCCTGCAGGCCTCAGGTAAAGTCTGCAGGGGTCTTGCTTGTCTCTGCTGCCTCCTATTGCACAGTCCTGGGGAGGCAGCAAATAAAATCATTCCTTGGATCAATATCCACCCCACAGGCAGAGGGACAAAAGACCTCTTTGACTTCCTTTTAGGTTGTGCCCAGCAAGGCCTTTGGAATGGAGCCTCCATGCTGAGCATCAGATCAAAGGAGCTAATTAGTTTCCATAAGTCCTTTCTGGAATGAGATGAAGTATGAATAAGCCAAAGAAATGACTACAATTTTATTCTTTTTTAAAATACCCAAATGTTTACATACACGTAGTTTTTACAAGATTTTTATTTCACAAACCAATACACTTTTTTTTTTTTTAATGAAGGGATAAAGGATCCACTAACTGTCTCTTTTGGGCTAGCTTTCAAATTTTTTGTTAAGGGCAATTACAAAATTCCACTTGCTATCTACTATCACCATTGATTTATAAATAACTTGAATGTCAAAACTTAGGAAAGTTGCAATCTTAACATGAAAAAAATCTCATAAACCAAAAATGTTTCTCATTTTTGTTAGGAACACTAAATGTTTCATTTTAGATTAGCATTTTTGAGCCAGTAACTGGAAAATGAAACTTTTAGTGTCTTACATAACTAAAAATTTGTAAGTAGGGGCTTGAGACACAGTTCCCTTTATGTGGTCTAGCATACGTGTTCATTTCTGGATTTCATTATTTTTGACAGTAACGTCTTTCTCACACAATCTCTGCTCATGAGGGGACAAGATGACCAACAGCATCTTCAAGATGACATTCTACCAACCTAGCAACAAGCTATTGATCCTTGGGCTTGACTCTCAATGACATGAATTGGATTATGTGCCTGTCCCTAAAACTATCATATTGACTCTGATTGGTCAGCCTTGGGCCATTTGCCTATCCTGGAAAGTGTCGTGGGCTGGGGAAGAAAGTCAAAACACCGTTACCAAATAAAGAGGAAGGGAAGGTTGTAGCGGGGGAAATGACCATTTTATTGAATTTAAGCACCATTTGAATTTTACTGTGATTTGTCAAGCATGGTGGCACACACCTGTAATCCCAGTGACCTGAGAGGCTTTGGAAGGAGCCAAAGTTTGAGACCAACCTCAGCAACATACTGAGGCCCAAAGCAACTTATCAAGACCCCGTCTCAAAATAAAAATAAACAGAGGTTAGGGATACTGCTCAGTGGTTGCATGCCCCTGGGTTCAATTCCCAAGACCAAAAAAAAAAAAAAATTACTGTGATTTTTAACTCAAGCAAATTCTATCATTCAACAAATAATGTATTAGGTACACCTATGTGCCAGGCACTTGCTAGACAATAGGGATATAAAGATAATTCAGTAGCCTTGCCTTCAACAAACTCATCATCGATGAGGAGAATAAGAAGCCAGCCACTCTCCCATGGAGATCAGCCCTGTCAGAGGCCAAAGAATCATAATCCACTTTACCACCCAGTTCCCTCCTTTGTTTGGCTTAGTACACAGTCTGAAGTCAGATGAGTCATTTCTATGAAATGTTGCACACTAATCTCAAACAGATTATTATCATATTGGGGTGGAGGACATGAAATAGGCCATAAGTTCAGCAAGAGTCAGCAAGAGGCCCAGCTGCTTAAATAGGTAATAATTTCTGAAACTGTGCCTGAGCAGAACAGTGTCACAACACAGTCCCCCATGCCCCCTCAAGAGTCTGCTTCCTCTCAAGTGTAAGATACAATTGGTGGCACATTTCAGGTAGGACAGTGATGGTCATAACATCACTACACCCCGTGGACGCACCAGAATGAAACATTGCTGAGGGAAGGCAATCACAGCCAGTCCGGAATAAAGTTCCCCGAACTAGCCGAGTGGGAGCCCACATTGCACAATGGAGACTTTGAGACTCCGCAGATGATGGTTTGAACCCTGGCTTTGCCTTTTACATGTTCTGATATCTTGAGCAAACCAGATACAGTGGAATATTACTGTATTCCCAGCTACTCCAGAGGCTGATGCAGGAGGATCACAAGTTCAAGGCCAGTCTGGGCAACTTAGCAAAACCATTTCAAAATAAAATAAAAAATAAAAAAATATAATAAAATGCTGGAAATATAGCTCAGTGTTAGAGCACTTTCCTCACATGCATGAGGTCCTGAGTTCAATTCTTTTTTTTTTTTTTTTTTGGAACCAGGGATTGAACTCAGGGACACTCGGCTACTGAGCCACATCCCCAGCCCTATTTTGTATTTTATTTAGAGACAGGGTCTCACTGAGTTGCTTAGGGCCTTGCTAAGTTGCTGAGGCTGGCTTTGAACTCACGATCCTCCTGACTCAGCCTCCCGAGTCACTTAGATTACAGGCGTGCACCACCACGCCCAGCCTGAGTTCAATTCTTAATACTGGAAAACATAATAATAATCTGATATCTTGGACACATCAGGTAGCTTCCAAGATATGGGTACAGAATCACAAGCAGTGTTCAAGAGGTCCATCAGGACAAATCTGTGTGATGCAGGGGATAATTTTAGGTGATGCACTATCCAAGCAATAAATCGCTTAGTGCAAAAATTATTCTCTCATTCATTTCTTTAGCATCTTCTGAATACATCAACGACAATGTTTTTATTTGGTCCTAATGTTCTAACATTGGCTAGTTTCTTTTAACAAATGAAAGTGTGGGTTTCGGACTCAGAACTAGAGTCTAAAAGCAATCTTGCTTCCATTGTATTTATTTTGATGTTTACCTACTGTGAATTACAACCTCTACTGGTTTTATACTTGTGAGTGTGGTATGAAATTTTTCTTTAAAAACTAAAATAAAGTGACCAAATTTAAGTAAACATATTAAACAAAAATAGAATAAAATATAAAATATAATATATTTTCATAATATATATTATTAATATAAATATAAAATATATTTTATATTAAAATTTATTATATTTATATAATAAAATATAAAATATTTTCCATGGTATAAAAATATACCATGTAGTCAAGAATTATTATGATGATTTTTTGTGAGTAAAAGATTGTAAAGTAATATAGACTCGAAGAGCATGTGGGAATAGGAGGGACGAGGTAAGCTATTTAACCTCATGAAGCCTCAAATTTCTCATAAGCTAAGGATCAAAGTGACTAGCTTGCTAGGTTGTTGTCACGGTATATGCTAAGAAAAAACAACCAATGTTATTTGGAGAAGAGAAAGACAGCTTTTTTACTTTGTTTCATTAATTTGGACAACCAGGAAAAGAAAACAGATGACTTATAAAAAATTTTCTTTTGAAAGTATTGATTCTAGCTGGGCAAGGAGGTGCATGCCTGTAATTCCAGTGACTCAGAAGGCTGAGGCAGGAGGATTGAAAAGTTCCAGACCAGCCTGGCTAGGCAATTGAGCCAGACTCTGTCCAAAAATAAAAGGATTTGTTATTGGTGAAAAGCATGTCAGCTTTCTCTATTCCTTCCATCCTTTCAGATCCTTAAATAGCTTCTCTCTTTCTTGTGTCTTCCTACAAATAGGAAGAGACATATCTTAACCAATATATAAGATGAATGAGTTTTTTTTCCAAAATATTACTCCCACCAGGAAATATTTTTTGGACACAATACTTTTATTTTTATGTGGTGCTGAGGATTGAAGCCAGGGGCTCCCACATGTTAAGCAAGCACTCTACCCCTGGGCTACAACTGCAGCTCCCAAACCAGACATTTTGATGTTAAGGTAGGTTTACTCATTGAGCCTGGTTTTTACTTCTGAGTGTGAAATTTTCTATTTTCCAGTAAACCAGGTCAAGCTTCTGCAAGTAGATAGGAAGAAAAGAAAACCCATGACAACATTGTATCGATATATCATAGCAGCCCTGAAGAGAAATATGAGAGTTCTTTTTTTTTTTTTTTTTTTTTTAAATAACTTAGAAACATCCTCCCAGGGCCCTCCTCTTCTAGGAAAAACAAAACAGGAAATGACTTTACTCCTGCCCCCTTAAGTCTATTTCTAAGTCCAACCAAATGACTTTTTTGTCTTCTAGCAGAAGTCCACCAGATAGATGCCCCCATCAAAACCATCCTGACTCAGCTTCTCTGAGAGAGCATAGGATTTCCCTGCATGTCCCCCTCCAGCCTGAGTCCTGATCCTTCTCTACCTCCATCTGAGACTCCAAGGTGCATTCTGGCACCATTTTGATAAATAGTTAATAATGTTTCCATGTGATGCCTCTTCCTTCCTGACATTTTAGAATTCATACCTATGTCTTCTGAATTTTACCTCTAAGTGTGTTGATTAATAACAGGAATAAGAAGGAGCTGAGCCCCTGGCTGCTCCAGGATTAACAGCTAGCTAGCTGACACCATGAGCAAAGCTGGCTTTGATTAGCTTCTCATCTGCTCGCCATTGTTAACAGCGGTTCATGGCTGTGATGTGGCACATGGCAGGATGAAGCCAGAGGGAGGTGGCTTTCTTATGGGGTCAAGCCATACTCAACTGTTAGTGTGTGATGCTGCCCATCATCGTGGTAGAAGTTCAGATGTAGGACATTCTGAAGGATTGGATTTCAGTTCAGACATAAGATCTAAGGATGGCACATTCAAGTAGCTTTAATCAATGAGATTAATCAAAATGCATAGAAATTGAGCTATTCTGTGATTTGGTTTATTAAGACTTATGGGGTGGGAAGATAAGTATATATCTTTTAGTTTTAATATTATGCATGCAGATATTGTCCTTTTTGATAACAAAGCAGTTCCACACACATTGATGTCTCTTAATCATTTTCATTTCTGGTTCCTTCAATTGGAGATATTTATCATGTATCAATATGTTGACTTAGCATAACATTCAATATCCTTATCACGGCCTGGAATCACCACCAGGCCTGGAATGGTCCTCACTCCTGTTTGCTTTCTAATCTCATGTAATACCTGCTCACTTGCCCACACTGACTTCTTTTCTCTTTCTGAAACTTATCAAGTTGCTTTCCATTTCAAGGCTTCACACCTGCAGTTCCTCCTACCTGAAAAGAGCCTCAGCTCTTTACATGGCTGATTCTTTGACATCATTTATGTCTCAAGAAAATGCTACATCCCCAGGAGGGACTTCCACACCCACTTTATAGTCAAAGAAGCTTCCCACATATGCCTTTACCTTTGCCACATATCAGCCCAGATCCCTTCCTGATCCACACAACACAGAAGGTGTGTCCAATGACTCTTTCCTCTGAGAAATGGATGGATGCCTAGGACATTAGAGTGCAGAGGATGCCTAGGGCATTAGAGTTTAATTCTCTGCAATCTAACCTAGCATATCATCTGGTTTATTTCCTTCACAACACTCCCCACACCCCTGATTATCTGTTTATTATTTGTTTATTTATTGTCTGTCACATCTCTCTAGTATGTTCTCCACAAGAACACGGAGCTTGTTTTGTGTGTAGGTGTTCAACCTCAGGGCTCCAAAAACCCCAGTGTATTGTTTACCATTCCCAAAGAAAGAACTTGGAAGATTCCACGGAGAGGGTTTGGACATTTTATTCCTCACTGGCTCCTCCATGGTGGTAGGTTGGGACAATCTGGAGGGCTGCATCGCACCTACAAGCAAGAGAAAACTATGGGATAGGTTGCATGCCCACTACACAGGTAGATGTCTTCAGGTGTTTTATGAGTATGTTATTTTACTTTGCATTCAAGATTGCTCTGCTTTGATCTGCACCTAAAAATGGGAGGCAAGTCAGGCATGGTGGTGCATGCCGTAATCCCAGCAACTGGGCAGGCTGAGGCAGTAGGATTGCAAGTTTGAGGTCAGCCTCAGCAATTTAGTGAGGCCCTGTCTCAAAAAATTAAAAAAGGGCTAGGGATGGCTCTGTGGTTAAGTGACCCTGGGTTCAATCTCTGGTACTTAAAAAAAAAAAAAAAAAAGATTGGAGACAAGGGAAATGGCCAGTTTCCTTTCTCTGTTTTCTTTGTTATCACATTCTTGAGAGTCCTTCTTATCTCACCACAAGGCACAAGACTTCCTAGGCACTGATTTGTGTTTACCCCAACTGTTGATCAGGCTGAATCCCAAACATGTAGAGCATCTCCTGTTACATCATTAAAATACAGTAAATCTTTGTTGATAAGTGGGAGACTATTATTTTATTTTATTTTATTTTATTATTTATTTTTTGGAACCAGGGATTGAACTCAGGGACACTCGGCCACTGAGCCACATCCCCAGGCCTATTTTGTATTTTATTTAGAGACAGGGTCTCACTGAGTTGCTTAGGGCCTCGCTAAGTTACTGAGGCTGGCTTTGAACTCACGATCCTCCTGACTCAGCCTCCCAAGCTGCTTGGATTACAGGCATGCGCCACCACGCCCGGTGAGACTATTATTTTACCTTTGATTTTTTAGAATCTTTGCAATGTCTAAAGTCAGTCATTTTTTTTTTTTTTTTTGGTACTGAGGATTTAACTCAGGAGTGCTTTACCACTGAGCCACATCCCCAGCCTTTTTATTTTGAAACAAGCTTTCACGAAGTTGCTTAGGGCCTCACTAAATTACTAAGCCTGGCCTCCAACTTGTGATCCTCCCATCCTCCTGTCTTAGCCTCCTGAGCTGCTGGGACTACGTCAGTCATTCTTAAACTTCAGGGTACACACTGAAGAATCCACTTCTGGGGTTCAGTAATCAAATTATTTTGAAATTGACTCTTTTAGGTGAAAGAAAAATGTTTAGATTGGGTTAAGCATATGTTAAGACATTCTGATGTTTTATTTTCAAAATAAAATGCTTGATTTTTACTTCATCTTGAATGGCACAGCTGGCTCAAAAAAATCATTACAAAAGTACATCTGTAGAAAATAAAACTATAGTTAACTGAATGTTTTTATTTTGGATAATGATATTTTAATAATGTTATTTTTAAAATAAAGGCAATAGATGCAGCTTTCTTTTCTAGTTTCTTTCTTTCAGTACTGGGGATTGGATGAAGGGGCACTCTATCACCAAGTTACATCCCCAGTCCTTTTATTTTTAATTTTGAGTTGCCCACGATGTCCTGGAACTTGTGATTCTCCTGACTTAGCTTCCTGAGTAGCTAGGATTACAGGTGTGTACAACCCTGCCTGGTACTAGTTACCTTCTTGAGGGAGGGAAAGTCACAGTTTTACAGACAAATGAAGTATTTGCTAAAAAAAATTAACAAAAATCACAACGTTAATAATCTACTACAAAATGTTCTCCCCACAGTATTCACATGCTTCAAAAAGCAAAGGAGAAAAACAGCATAGCAATTTCATGAAAAATTAAACATAGAATTACCATGTGAACCAGAAATTCCACGTCTAGATATATATACCCAAAAACATTCAAAGTAGGGACTTCAATAGATAATGTACACCAGTGCTCATAGTGGTTTTATTCACAAGTCAAAAGGTAAAAACAACCCAAATGTCCATCAAAGGACGAATGCGTAAGTAAAATGTGGTATATAGGAACAATGGGTATTATTCAGTCTTAAAAAGGAAGGAGATTCTGACACATGCTAGAACATGGATGAACCTTGAGGACATTACACTAGATGAAATAAGCCCAACAGGAAAGAACAAGTATTGTGTGATTCCACTTATATGAGGAACCCAGAATAGTGAAATTCATGGAGACAGAAAGTAGAAGGGAGATGGTCAGGACGTAGGGGATGGGGGACATTTTCCTTTTGGGAAGATGGAAACTCTGGGAGACGGACAGTGGTGATGGTTACTTAAGGGTGTGAATGCATTTAACGCCACTGAACTGCACACTTAAAAATGGTTAAGATGATAAATTTTGTCATGCATATTTCATCATGATTTTTTTTAAAAGCAAAGGAAAGGGAAATAACATACCCAGTGAAAATTTTGAAATAAAGGCTTATCTCTGCTCTGTGTGCATGGTGATAGACCTGCTACATTCTTTAGAGTCTCCTAGATTCCAGAAACTTACATCAATCCAAACATGGCCAAGCAAAGTAACTTTGTGATCTTTTATGCACAAAGAAGGAATCTTGTAGGGGATTCCAGAGATATTTGGGGGTGTTCTCTCGTCCCTGCGTAGTTCTTGTATGTGATTGGTCCTTGCTCTTAAATTCTCAAAGCTGTACTGAGAGACTTTCCTTGGTGGTGGTGGTGGTGGTGGTGGCGGAGGGCGACAGGGAGGGAATGGAATGGACAAAAGTGAACACCAGCGCGTACTGTGTGACAGGGTAAAGAAAACTGCCTGCGGGGAGCAAAGAGGACAGCATCACGAACAAACAGGAACGGAATTGGGCTTCTCTGAAGGGACGTCGTCTTTTTTCTAGTTGGTGGGTGGGGGGCGACGGAACACCGAGGACTGAATGCCCCGCTTGTAGCGGAGGCCCAGAACCCCGGTGCCTCAGTTTCCCAGGTGGAGGCGCTCGGAGCGCCGCCTCTCTGAAGTCGCGGGGCCGCTGGGCCGGGCCGGCCGCCAGGGGGCGCGAGCGCGGGGCGGGCGCGGGGAGGTGGGCGCGCGGGGAGCCGAGCGTGGCGACCCCGGGCAGCGCGGGCGCCGGCCGAGGCGGAAGCCCGGGCGGGAGGCGGGAGGCGGGGCGTCGCGCTGAGTCACTCGGGATCGGTCCGCCCACCGCTGCCAGGGGCGGAGGTGACAGCGGGCCCGGGACGGGCGGCCGCAACTGCCAGCCGCGCCGAGGGACCTCCGGGCGGCGGAGAGCAGGTTAGGGCAGGGCCGGGCCGGGGCCTGGCAGGGCCGGGCGAGGGGCCGGGGTCGCTGTCCGGGGCCGCGGGCAGAAGGGACCCCAGCCCTGCGGGACGCGCCGTGCGGCCGGGCCTGCGCCGCCCCTTCCCCGGGAGACTGCGCTCGGCGTCCGGAGCCCGCCAGGGCGGTGGGCGCCGCGGGCCCGCTCGCGCTCCTGTAACGCACGGCCAGGCCGCCGCGGGTCCCCGGGGCTGGAGAGGCAGTCAGAGGGCGCGGACGTGGACTTTTCAAGTGTTGTCAAGCCCGGGGCTCTTTGCATTGCACCGCCCTGCCACTCGGCACTGGGGCGGAATCGGAGAGCTGGAAAAAGAGTTCAGCCTTAGCCCTGCCCCTTGCTTTTACAAATGCGCAAAGCCACACTGCTAGTGGGTATAGGAGTCCGTGATTCTGTGTCAGGAAGACAAGGATGGGTGGTTTCCCAAGCAAGAGTAGGGCCTGTTTAGCTGGAGATGCTGCTTTGGTTGCATGGTGGAGTTTTGCAGGTACCCACGGACAGACACTTCTGTGGCTGCTGCAGGTACTGATGTCCTGCAAGCATCCATGAGTCAGAGGTGCTGTCACTTGAATGAAGGAATATTTCACAGCCAGGGTCTGGTGCAAATTAGGAGCTGTGAAGAATGCTTGGTGTATAGAGTTAAATTTTAGGTACAAAACCAAAGCCAAAACCAACTTTAACTACAGTCTCATTATCCTTTACTGTCTCAATTATACTGTAATGAAAGGTAAATATTTTTGGCACGCATGTTATTCTGTAATATTGCTAACTTGCCTTTAGGTCTGTTTTATAGTACTTCTTTCACAGTAATCTGAACATGTTGTGTTGAAACACTTTCTTTTCATAATTAGTGATGCTGTGATGTGTGGCAAGTTAATGGGAAATCTAATATTTAGGGTTTGAGCAAAGTTCAGCTCCATCATTTACATAACTGAGTTACAGGGGGGTGAGTAGGACTGATTAATCTGTAGTATATTTTGCGAGCCTGAAGTACTGACAGCATACAGGTGTGATTTCTCAAAGTCAGTGCTGGTTGCTGTACTCTCACAGCCTCAATAGATTCAATGTGATGAGCAACTTGGTTTATACTTCAGCACCCATTTTATTTCCTCTAAAATATTGAATTAAGGCATCTCTAAGCCTCCTTTCTATCTTTAAAGTTCTATGATTTTACATGTTAATTTGTAACACATGTCACTCATTGCAACAAAAAAGTTTTAAGAGAAAACATTTTAAAAACTCTGCACGATGCATAGTGGATCTTCAAATTCATTATTATTCTATCAGTGTTGAGATAAAGTAAGTGAAAAGTGATTTTCAGATTACCAATACTTCAGTGTTAAATTCACCTAAATTTGGAGACGTAATGGAGTGATTGGTGTACTGTGCAGAAGAGCTAAATTTAGCCTGGGAATGGGTTCTGTGCGGTGTGACAGATAACTTTTGCAATAAACCAAGAACATCCTGACTCAGAAAATGTGATAAGATGGCTCTTCTACAACATTTACATTGTGTTTTTTGGCTGAGATATAATAATAATCTCTGTAGACTGTTCAAATGTGTGTGAGTTATTTGTCTTGCAGCCACAAAGCAGGGCCCATCTCCATCTCTTTTCTGCCTCCATTCTTCTCCAAGTGCCCCCTCTTACCTGGAGAGACCCTCTTCACATTCCTAGTCCATCCACATGGCACTGCAGAGCCTCCTTAAAAAGCACTAATTGAACTTACACTATTTTTCTTAGAGAACAAGATGAACTCAAATCACCATTTAAGATCTCCTATAAACTAAGGGTAGGTGTTCAACATAGTGACACTCCATGAGGCTCTGAAAAAGGGTTAAGTGGACCAGGCTGATTTTTTTAATCTACTCTATGCTTGAAGACTTCCATATAGGAAGCTTCCAGAGCCAGGCAACTTATTGCTTCTGTCTCAGAAGAAAACTCCTGCATGGTGTTTCAAGTTCTTTTTTTTTTTTTTTTTTTTACTGGGGGCACTTTACCACTGAGCTCCATCCCCAGCCTTCTTATTTTTTATTTTGAGACAGGGTCTTGCTAAGTTCCTTAGGGCCTCTCACTAAATTGCTGAGGCTGGCCTTGAGCTTGTGATCTTCTTGCCTCAGCCTCTGGAGTCATGAGAGTATGGACATGCATCACTGCACCCAACTTCAGGTTCATTATTGTTCTCAACCTTCCAAGTCACTTTTATCTCTGTTAGACTAAAATAAATGAAAAGCAATACTTAAAACTACAGATACTTTAGTCTAAATTTGGGGAATTTTTTTAAATGATAAAAAATTAGAATGCAAATGGAGGTCTGTGTACACATTACTAGATGTAAGACTTGACTTCTTTTTTTTGTGGGGGAGAACTTGACTGCTGAGCCACACCCCCAGCCCTATTTTGTATTTTATTCAGAGGCAGGGTCTCACCGAGTTGCTTAGCAACTCACTTTTTGCTGAGGCTGGCTTTGAATTCGCAATCCTCAGCCTCCCAAGCCACTTGGATTACAGGTGTGCGCCACCACACGGGGCAAGACTTATTTTCTAGGTGTATTATTATTCTGTCATTTTTTTAAGTCAATGTACTACCTATAACATGCATTATAACAAGATATTGCCAATGAAATTCTCATGTATGCTACGTTTTCTGCTAAAACATCTTTAAAATTCATTCAGAATATTGCTGAAAAGTTCACAACATTAATTCAATTAATAAGAGATAGTTTGTCACATTCTGCCTGACAAAACATCTGAATAAACTAATTTTCAAGATTGGATAACATAGTCTTGTTGGTCAGGAGTTAATTATGAGATAGTCTCTTGCCTGGAAAGGCAGAGAGGTCTAAAGTAGCAGCCCTCAATCCAGATCACAGAGCAGCTCTGTAATGAAAGAGCTGCTAAACACACCAAGGCATTAACTCTTAGTTAGATACTTTATCCTTGGTAGCCATGGTAGGTAAAATAGACATAGCTAAAGTGCCTTGCTTTGCTTTTGGATTTGTTGGTCTTCTGACTGAAAGATGTGACCCCCGAGAACTGATAGCACAGTAAAGCAAATGGGGCGTGCAGGACTCTGCAGTCTGAGGGGTGCATTTGGGTCCTGACTCATTCATTTATTCAACAACTATTTGAGTCCCTGTATGAGCTGGGCACTGTCATAAGTGCTGGGGATGCAGTTGTGAGCCAAACAGACAAACCTCTGGTGGAATAGACATTTTAGTATGATGGAGACCAACAGTAAATAAATGTGAATGGATAGGTCATTTGATCAGAGTGCTATGGAAAACTTCAAAGTAGTGTAAGTAAGAAAAGGGTGTGAGGGGTTACTTTATTTAGAATAGTCAGAGAAGTCCTCTCCTGAGATGACTTTTCCTTTATTTTTTTAAGTTTAATTTTTTGGGGGGAGGTACTGGGGATTGAAACAGAGGGTGGGTGGCAGGGTGGGAGTAGCTGGAGCTCTACCACTGAGCTACATCCCCTGCCTTTTTATTTTTATTTTGAGGTGGTGACTTGCTAAGTTGCTGAAGCTGGCCTCAAACTTGCTGTCCTTCTGCCTCCGCCTCCTGAGTAGCTGGAGTTACAGGCCTGCTCAACTGTGTCCTCCTCTGAGGTGACTTTTAATCTGAGACTTAAAGGAACTGAAGGAGTGAGCAGGAGGCAGAGGATGAGCAAGTTCCCAGCTCTGATGCAGTAGCATGTTTGGCACACTTGAGGGACAGCAAGGCAAGATCATTCATGGTGGCCAGATGGGGTGAATGTGGATGAGGAGAGAGAGTGACAACAGATGAGACGGTGTGAGAGTGGGGAGAGGTGCATCAGTGTGGGCCATTTAAGGATTTTGGCCTTGAGTCTCAGTGAAGGAGAAGCCTTTACAGGTGTTTGAACAGAGAGGCTGATGGTGAAGTACCTTTGAAAGGGCTGAGGGCTGGAGGTGTAGGTCAGTGTGAAATTTGCCTAGCATGGTGAGGCCTCATAGGAGCTATGTGACCCTAAACCAAAATTCTTCTCTAGGCCTTTGTTTCCTCAGCAGTAGAGTAATTGGGTCCCTCTAAAGATTTTTTGTTTTGTTTGTTTATAGTGCTGGGGATTGAACCCAGGACCTCCTGCATGTCAGCAAAGTGCTCTTCCATTGCTCCATGTCCCCAGCTCCTCTAGTTCAAGATCTTGAGATTCCAACTTCTGTGAAATATTTCTACAGGGAGGCAAGAGGATTTTGTGTGGGGAGAGGTTCCAAAAGCAGATAGCTTCAAATGACCCGAAAACTTGACACCACTCTATCTTGAACTGAATCACCCCAAATCAAATGGTATTAGGTCCTTTTCAGTTCAGTTGTCAGGGGATGAGACAGAAACACTGGTCTGTCAATATTCTCTGCTCATCCCTTTCGTACTCTGCTGATCCCTGAATTTCCCTTCCTGCCTGAAAAAGGATGAAAAGCTGTTACTCATCAACAGAGTTGGCAACCAGAGTTGCTTTTGTTGTTAGGAAAATTGGGAACTTTTGGGAAGGAAACAATTCTCATTTTGTGTTTATCATAGGTCATCTGAAACCTTCTTTTATAACGCACAAAGAGTCTAAAAGATTTCTTGTTTTTAAATTTCTCTGCCCCATTCCCACTTACTTTGTGCCTCATAGGTGCTCATTCTAATGCATTTCATAGGTATCATTTTGTCTATAGGATCCTGCAAAGTGGAAATGTTTGCTTTATATGCATGCATTTTAATTTTTAATCCTTTAGTGCATTTTGTTTCTTTTCCCCTAAGTACTATTTTTAGGATTCATGCCTGTTGCTATGTGTGCATCTGATTCTTTGCTTCTGAATGCTGCATCACACTCCCTGCTGCTGTGTATCTACCACAGTTGTTCTTACCTGTCATCTGAGTCATGGGTGGGTACTTGGGTTGACCCTACTCCCTAGCACCATGTATATTGCTGCGAAGAACATCTTCACACATGTCCTCTTATATAGCTGCATAATATTTCTGTGGGGCATACATTCAGAAGAGCACTGCTAGATTTTAGGTTTGCATAGACTGAATTTGACTAAATGGTGCCAGATTCATTTCCAAAATGGCTGCACCAGTCTCTGTCCCTCCCTCTAGAAGCATGCAAGGTTCTTATGTCCTCAGGTCCCACCAACACTTGGCTTTGTCTGACTCTCCATTTTTTCTAATTTCATAAGTACAAAGTGATATCTTGTCATTTTGGCTTTTCTTTGATAACCAACAATTTTGAACATCTCTTAACATCATAGCTTCTACAGATCACTTGTTCATATCTTTGACATTTGTTACCAACTGATATCTGTTTTGTTTTGTTGTTGCAATTTACTTGCAAAAGTGACTTTATAATGTAGATATTTGCTCCTTGGCATGTTTAGACTTTGTAGATATCTTCTCATTTGGGCTTTTGCCATCCCTTGATCAAGAAAATGTCCTTTTTTCTTTTTCTTTTGTGCATGCTGGCGATTGAGGGGACTCACACATGCTAGACAAGTGCTTTGCCTCTGAGCCCGCCCACCTTCCCTCCCTCTCTTCTTCCTACCCTCTTTCCTTCCCTCCTTTCTTCCCTCCTCCCTCCCTCCCTTTGAGGCGTCCCTCCTTTTCTTCCTTCCTTTCTTTCTTTCCTTTCTTTTTTAAAAACAGGGTTGGCTACTTTGTCCAGGCTGGCCTTGAATTTTCAGTCCTTCCTGTCTCAGCCTCCAGAGTGGCTGAGATTACAGACATATGCCACCACACCCAGTTTAAGAAAAAAAAAGAAGGTAATTTTGATGTAATCAACTAAATTCTTATGATTTATGCTTTTGAAGTTTTGTTTAAGAAAACCCTTCTTGATCTCTAGGGCATGCCTATGGTCTTACTGCATCTGGAGCCTACATTTGCATAAGGTGTTAGATACTGATCCAACCCTGTTTTTTTTTCCTCCCATTTATTGAGCCAGTTGTTCCAATACTATCTCAAAAACAAAACAAAACAAAACAAAACAAAACGAAACAAAACGAAACAATCCATGCTTTCACTCAGTGATTGTGGTACCCCTTTTCTCAAGTGATTTTCATGGATCCAGTGGTCTGTCTTAGCCTCTTTTTGGTTCCATTAGTCTGGAGCTCTTGCTCCATTTTTTACTGCTCTAATTTTATTTCAGTGACTTCATGGTTATGTTGTAATAACTGGCACCACAAGTCATTCATTTTAAAGTTTACTTAGCTCTTCCTGGACCAAATTTTATTTTTCATATAAATTTATAGTGATTTTATCAAGTTATTCAAAATTTATATTTTTGAGTAATTTTATTGGGATTCTATTAAATTTATAAATTATTTGGGGGAAGTTTGACATCTTTTTTTATGGTACCATATTCCATCCAAGAGCATGTAACATGCCTTTCCATTTATTTGGCTTTGTTTTTTTGGGTTTTTTTCTTAAAACTTGGAAATAATTTAAAACTAACAGAGAAATTCTAAGAGTAGTACAAAGAAGTCCTGTGTATTCCTTACCCAGAATCACCAAACACAAGCCTTTTGCCATATTTGCCTTATTACTTCCTCTCTTATTTCTATGTGCATTTTTCCCACTGACCTCTTTGAGTTAGTTGTAGACATCACCAAATTTTATCTCGTAATACTTCATCTGCTCTTTTTTAAACCTGTTATTAAACTTTAAAGTTTTCCCCCAGGAGAGTCTAGGAGGCATTCTTGGTTAAATTAATCTGAATACTTCATAGTTTTGTTACTGCTGTGAATCATCTTTCTTTTTAATTTTATTTTCAAGTTGGTTCTTAGTAGTTTAAGAGATATTTTATTGATTCTTCTAAGCTGAACTTGTATCCTGCAGCCTGGCTTCATGTCTTATTCAAATTGTCTTTTGATTGCTTTTTTTCCCCCCCCAGGTGGTTAATTATAGCCTTTGGAAACTGTGATAGTTTATTGCTTCTTCCCATCCTTAAGCCTCTTATTTCTTCTTCTTTCCTTACAACATTAACCAGGACTCCTAGGACTGTCAAAGTAGTTGCTAGGGGGAATCTTTGTCTTACTCTCAAATTTAAGAAGAGTCTAAACAATTTTGTTCACATGTTTGTTTGGGGTTTTGTGTGTAATCTTTTTACCAAGTGAAGGTGTTTCCCTCCATTCCTAGTTTATTTAGAGCTTACATCATAAATTATTATTAAGCTTTTTTGAAAACTTTTTCGAGATTTATCCTCCAGGAAATGAGGTGGCGCCAGTCAGGTTCCAAGCCAAAGTCCTAAGCCTACACTGAGGTGGTTTCAAACCGAAGATAAATATGAGTCCTCAATATTTCTGCACTCTACACATATCAATTTATGATAAATATCCCAAGAGTCTAATATAAGCTTATTTCACGATTAGGTCAGCTTTTCTCCTGCTGCTAAGTCGGGATTTAAATAGCTGGTGTGAAGAGCAAGAGAGCGATCCATGTGCAGCACCTGAAGTGCAGTTGTCAGCATGAATGTAAATACAAGATATGTGAAATTACAGTTTTGTTCCTCTGGATCAGTCTCTATCCAGGTTTAAATCTCGCCTAAATATATCTCAAGAAATAGTCTGGTAGTTCAGCAGCAGGAGCCGTGGGAAGGTCTTCAGTGATGGTCACTGTGAGGGTGCTGGGCAGTTGGTTCCCATGGTGCACGTGCGCTCCCCCACCATCCTTTTACCAGCTATTTTTTCCTCATTATGAAAATTATACATCTTTACTGTAGAAAGTTCACAAAATATAGAAAACAATTCTGTGATCCTGCTTTTGGGGACCAAGTCCTGTAATAATCTTATTTTTCTCTCTGGTCTTTTTTTGGATGTGGAGGGGTACATTCATGGAGGGGGGAGTGCATTTCAAATTGCACTCTGCAATTTTGTATCCCCCAGTTTGGGGAGTTAGGCTGTCAACTTTTGTTCATCTTGCTTTGATTGGTCATTGGAGTGGGGGACAGTTAGAAAGATACAATTAGCTTATAACTAATCAGCTCGCTTGCAGATAACTTGGAACTGGCCTTGGCTGAGGAAGCAACTGTGCACAGACAGCCCAGCACCATTGTCACAATATGAAGCAGCATAGGCGGAATCCCTGCAGACCGAAGGCCGGCCTGGTGGAGCAGGAAGAGCGGGAGAAGTTTGTTTGATGTCCCTTTGCTTCCGTTCAGTCCCTTGGTTTCACCTTCTCTCTTTAGACCACACTTGCTTCCATCTTTTGGAAAACAGTCATTGATTTTTCTTTTAAATATGAAATAAACCCAACACAATCATCTTGTTTCCCTAATCATCTTTGCTGCTGGTGTGTGGTGAGGGCAAGTGGCCATAAAAGTCAGGAAGCGACAGAATTCCTAAGTTGGCATTCCTATCAGCAGGCAGGTTCACCCTCCGTCCAGCTGCCCTTCCTCCCTCCTCACCCCCATCCCTTTACCCTGCTCTGTTTTGGTTTGGTTCCTTTTGCCCTAATGCTTGACACTCTCTAACATGCAGTCATCTGCCTTCCCTGTCCCTCAAGGAGAAAGTTCCTCAAGGGCAAGAATCTGTTGTATTTGTGGTCATTTCCCAGGCACCTCCACAGTGGCTGGCTTGTGCCCCTCACCAGTGAATCCATAAAATGCATCAGTCAGTCAAAAGGCAGCTTGGGATCCAGAGCCCAGAAGCTCAAGAGAGGGGTGAGGGAAGAAAGTTCTCTTGGCCTTCCTTCCACGGAATCCCCATTTCCTCTTTGACCTCTTAAGCACAGCTAAGCACAACCTTTAACCCCAGACACAGCTACATGTGCAGCAGCCCTTGCTGGGAAGCCTGCACTTTCCGGAAAGCAGAGTGAAGGTCTGTGTTGCTGACAGACCCAGTGGAGTAGGGCCCTCGAGAGAATGGTCAGTGCTGACTGCTGACCTCCAGCCACGGGTTCTGGGCCCAGCACACACTCGGCATTGTTTCCACACGGCGATTCTCTTAGGATAAATGAGCCTGCCCCATCAGCAGAAAAAGTTGCAATGGATGTGCCGAGTTGTGCTTCACTCCCCCACCTCACAGCCTGCATCCTCCCCTTTCTAGCATATTCTTTCCTCTCATTCCCAGCAATGTGGACACTTTTTTGCCTTTTCTCTCATTTCTGAACAATAAGTATTCTGGTTCTGGTTTGGAGTTGTCGTGATGAATGGTATGGTTTATATTCCTAGTCACTTGATGCTGAAGCAAGATCTTAAATTGTATTAGCACCTTATATATGTTATACGTGTGTGTGTGCGCGCGCGCGTGCACCAAGGATTAAACCCAGGGGTACTTAACCACTGAGCCACATCCCCAGCTCTTTTTTTCTTTTTTCTTTTGAGACAGTTTCTCACTAAGTTGCTTAGGGCCTGACCCTGACTAAGTTGCTGAGGCTGGCTTTGAACTTGCAATCCTACTGCCTCAGCCTCCCTCGCTGCTGGGATTACAGCCACAACGCCCTGCTATTAATAATAATAATACAGCATAGTGCTGTCCTTGAGGACAGTGCCACAGACCGTCTCTCCTGTGGAGAACATTGCTGGACCCAGGGCTGGAACACGGCTTTCGTTTATTGCTCTCCTGCTTGACACTGTTGTTACCCACCATCTCCCCAAATCGCCCAGACCTCACATCTGCTCCAAATTTACTCATGTGCGCTGATTTACATCTGTGTCCCCACTTTCCACTCTAATCAAATGAGTCTCTTTTTCTTTCTTTTAACAGTCATTAAAAGAATAAACATTTTTTTCTCCATTTTTAAAAATTCTTTTTAGGTATACATGACAGTAGAGTTTATTTTGACATATTGTACATACATGGAGTGTAACTTATTCTAATTAGGATCCCATTCTTGTGGTTGTACATGATGTGGAGTTTCACTGGTGGTGTATTCATAGATGAACATAGGAAAGTTATGTCCAATCCATTCTACCGTCTTTCCTAAAGAATAAATATATTATTTATTCTGGTTATAAATGTCTCTTCTTTCCATTTTACTGGGTTTCACCAACAGTCCGAATTCAGGTGAAAGGAAAGGAATATATAACAATGATGGCAGCTAGTATTTCCGCCAGTTACCATACTAAATGCTTTGACCTATTTAATCTTCAGAATGATTTTATGTGGAAGGTGCTGTTTATAACCCTCATTTTACACACGGGGAAGCTCAGGTACGGTTCAGTAAGAACCATGCCCTGAACTTATGCTGCTGTTCAGTGATAGGACTGCTGTTTAGACTCACGTCTGTTTACCTCCAGGGTCCCTGCTCTTACCCACAGTGGGCCCAATATGGGCCAGTGCCTGAGGACAGTGAGTGATAGATGTGTTCCTCCTGGCAGTTGCTGAGATTAGTCCTTTCTCACATGTGGTAGACTGGCTCACCAGCATATCAGATGTGAAGGGATGGGAGGATTTTGTAATGAAGTATTTCAGATTCACAGAATTGAACATAGAATAATCCAACCAACATCCACACATCCACCACTCAGGATCTGTAAAACATGCGGCCCATACTTGTAATCCCAGCAATTTGGGAAGCCAAGACAGGAGGATTGAAAGTTCAAGGTCAGGCTTAGCAACTTAGTGAGACTGTGTCTCAAAATAAAAAGTAAAAGGGGCTGGGGATGTAGTTCAGAGGTCGATCACCCCTGGGTTCAATCCCCAGTACTAGGAAAATAAAATACTGTATAGTGAGTTGGTTTTCCTATTCTATCTCCTTTTGCTGTTTTGTAGAGCTGTTTTGGTTCTGACTTAAAAAGAAAATGGGCTGGGTGTAGGGGTTCTCACCTGTAATCCCAGTGACTCAGGAGGCTGAGGCAGGAGGATCCTGAGTTCAAAGCCAGCCTCAGCAACTTAGTGAGGCACTTTCTCTAAATAAAATATGAAAAAGGGCTGGGGTTGTGGCTCAGTGATTAAGCACCTCCGGGTTCAATTATCAGTACCAAAAAATAAAAAGGCGGATTATTTTTTATTTATGTATGACAAAACCATAATTGTTACCTAAAAATAGTAGTAGTTCTTTAATATAATCAAGATTCTAATTAATGTTCAAAATTTCCTATTCGTCTCATTTTTTGAACAATTCATTTTTTATAAATAAGATTCAAAGAAAGGTACATGTGTTGCATTTAGTTAATATGTTTCTTAAGTAGCTTTTAATTTATAAGTTCCCCTTTCTAAATTTAAATTTTTTGTGTACAATTTATTTGTTGAAGAAACTGGTCATTTGTTCTACAGTTCTCCACATTCTGGGTTGTTTTTAAAAGGGCTTTTGCCATCACTTCATGTTGTCTCCGTAGTGAGTTAACTTTGTCCTTTATGTGATGGTCTCTACAGGAGTTTCCAAGTTATTGAGGCTTCCATAAATAGAAGGAACTCACTGGCCCATATGGTTTGATCTGGCCCCAAGGTCATTTCTGAGGAATCTTCCAAAACGTCCCAGGTGTCAGGGAATGACATTATCCACAGCAGACCATCTCTATCTAAACACACTGTGCCTTGAAAGAATTTTATAACCCCTCCTGGCTAGCTGTTTTGAGAGTTAGGAGAGAGAATACAGACAAGTGCCCTGGTTTGCTTCTTTTTAGACAGTGCTTGTTGCTTTAAGGATTTCTGGGGCTCAGTGCCAGAACCTCCCTGGGATATTATTGTCTTACATTTAGATCTGCTTATCAGGAGCCGCTGAGAATCCCCAGAGGGTCAGGTAAGAGGAGAGGAGTTTCCACTGGACGCAGACTTTGAGTGCCCGTTGCAGTCCTGGATTCCTGAGCACCTGGGGGTTCTGGACTGTGGATCCTAACACTTGTACATGTGTTTTTCAAAAAGCCATCGTTTTCAGCCCCTGGTGTTTTTAGTGTAGTATCTAGAAATGCAGTAATCACAGTAGCTAGACCATTGTAGAGGGGAAGAAACCTAATTTTGTTTTTATTTATTTATTTTTTTGGCATGTTGTTACCCTTGCCTACTAATCAATTGTGAATCAGTATTAAGTAAGAAGAATGAAAATTGTTGAAGTTTGAAGCTGTGTTTGGATTTAGTTAGTAATTAAAAATTGTAACAATAGAATATCTTAATGTCAGAATTTTCATCCAGGTTTAAAGTCAAATAGTTAATAAACCAAGGCTAAAAATTTGACAGAAAGGAAAGACATTCAGTAAATTTTTTATAAACTAACTTATACTTTTATTATAAAGGCTAGTCTTTTAAGTAAGAGGTTTGCTTTGATTAAAAATATTGATTAATAGTAAATCAATTAAAATATTCAGGTTGGGGACTGGGGTTGTGACTGAGTGGTAGAGCGCTTGCCTAGCATGTGTGAAGCACTAGGTTCGATGGTCAGCACCACATGTAAATAAATGAATAAAATAAAGGTCTATCAACATCTAAAAAATATATTTAAAATTGCAGAAGGAGGAAAAAACAAAAAATAAAACATATTTAAAATATTCAGGTTGAATTTTACTAGTGTGTTCACCCTTTGTTCTTATATTCCGTAGGTAGGATTCAAGCTAGGTCAATATTTTCTTCTAATGTGACTGGAAATGCATAAAAATTAAAATATAACTATTATTCAAAAAAATTGTTAATCAGAGACAATTTTCTGGTTTACTGATGGTTCTTCCTTGCAATGATCAGTGACCCATAAAAATGAGCATTTCATGTTCACACCTGATCACGGGTAGCAACAGTGTATCTAAGAAATAGTGTATTAAAAAGCAGCCTGTGGTTCTAACTATTGTGATAATGTGTGTCATAATGCTGCATCATACGTCATACGTTATGTTTAATGAGAACAGTTACTCTGTTGTGTTTCAGTTCTCTTTTTGAATGTGGTGTTTTTCCCATGGTCAAAGGAATAAACAGATGCAAAGCTATATACCGCCTTGCAGAGAACTGCCAGTTTGGGGTGAGGCTAGAGTCTAGGGGGTATGCTAGGAGAAAAGTGCAGGAAATGAGGCCTAATCTGGGGCCCAGGATCAGATTGTGATGAGCTTTGATCTGTGGAGGAGTTTTACAACTTCCTGAAGGTGATGGGAGAGGAGCCCTTGAAGAACTTCAGGCAGTAGAGAAATATGAGGTTTTGTTTTTTCAAAGGTAATCCTAGTTGCAGTGTGGAAAACAGGAAGGTAAGATGTGTAGGTAGCAAGTAGGAAGCTATTGCAGTCCCCCAGGAAGAGATGGTGGGAGTCCCAAGTTGATGTGTTTAAAGGATTTAACAGTAGTGCCAATACTTTTCCTAGAAGCAAAGAATATTTTTTAGAAGAGTAAATGAATTATTTCATATCCCTCCTCTATCCCTGGAAGGCATTTGGCGAAGGTTTTCTTGGACCCATATCCAGGGATCTCGTTTGTAAATTGCTGCCAAATCCTTGTGGGTCTGTTGTGAATACACAGCTAATATTTAGAGCTTAGGGTAGAGAGGGATGTCGATTGCTTTGTCCTGGTGACCAGTAACCACAAGGAGTCACATTACTCCCCCTTCCTCTCAAGAAGACAGTAAAACTTTTGAGAAGTTAGCTCCACCCAGAACTTTCTGCCCCATCTGTATTTATATTGCAGTCAGTCTGGATGATGATAACAGCCACCCTCCTCCTCCTCGTCCTCCTCCTTCTCCTCGTCCTCCTTCTATTCCTCCTCCATTATCACCACTGTGCTCATAGTACTTACTATTTGTCAGGAATTGTTTTACCAACATTATCAAACTTAATCCTCATCACACCCTATGAAGTAGATTACTATTATTATCTTCCGTTTACAGAGAAGATGAGGCTTTAGAAAGGTTTCCAAGTAACTTGCCTAAGGTCATAGTTTGACAAATTGTAGAACCAGAAATTGAAATTTATTCTGACCTTAGAGTCTGAGCTCTTAACTGTTATGTATATAATTATTACTTTATACAATTTGGTAGTGAATATGATTTCTGTTTTTAAATTTGCTCTTTTATGTAGCCCCATTCAGTGAAAGTCCACTTAGTCAAACACTGTATTACGTATCCTCCATTTCCATTTAACAGGTGAAAAGTACAAGTATAGAATATTTACGAAAACATGAAATACAGGGAAAACTTCAGGGAGTGGGGGTGGGGGGAAGATTAGGGAATCTATTTAAATTTCTATTATAAAGTATATAAATCTATAATAATAATGTTCTATTATTAAACCCACTTTATAGATGAGGAAATTAAGGCAGAGGGAAGTTAAATAACTTGCTCTAAATTCTGTTGCCCTAATAAGGGATGGAGCTAGGGTAAATCCAGGCAGTCTGGCTCTGAACTATTACATATGTCTTGAGCTGATCATATTTCTGCTTGAAAATGACCTTCAGACCTTGAAAACATTGTGCTAAGAGAACATAACCAATCACAAGAAAGACCACATGTTGTACCATTTAGGTAAAATGCCCAGAATAGCCAAATCTACATATAGAGGGAGTAGATTAGTGTTGGTATGAAGCTAGAAGGGCTGTTGGGGGAAGTGGGAAGTGACAGTTAATAGATACACAATTTTTTATGAGGTGTTGAAATATCCTACAACTACAATATCCATGGTGGTAATGGTCACACAACTCCAAATATTCTAAAAATCCATTTGTACTCTCTAAATGAATGAATTGTATGGCATGTGAATCATGTATCAATCTGTTTTTTAAAAAGATAGAAAGAAAATCAACCAGAATGATTATTTTTTGTTTTTGTCTGGAAAAAAATACACACACACACACACACACACACACAAACACACAAACACACACTTTTCCTCCTTTTTTAAAATTTAATTTAGGGTGTTCACAGAATTAACCAATGCTAGTTCTGCCATTATACTTGCCTAATCAGAAATCTTTAGGTGCTTCCAATTGCCTAAAAAACAAAACCCAGCCTTCCCAACCTGGAAGCGAGGCTGTGAGGCCCCATATGGTGCTGTGGGGAAGAGTAGCATGCTCCTGGGGAATGTGAATATATTAATGTGTGAGGTGAAGTAGTTCAGTGTTCAGTGATGCATCCTTCAAGTACCCTGGAAGGCCTGCTGTGTATCAGGCAGTGCTCAGGTCCTTGATGGACACCAGTGCATACAACAGACAAGAAGAACCCCGCCCTAGAGCACACAGGAGATGGGACTTGTTCTAGAGGCTGCATAGAGGATGCGGCATTTGAGTTGAATCTAAAAGATAACAGTTCACCCCCATGATGAGAGTTATATATGTGTGTCCAACAAAATAGACAAGGAAGTGTGCTCTGCTCCTAGTTGGAGGCATTGTACAATCGCACAGTAAAAGGTATGGATATGTAATTTGGCTAAGACAGAGTGAAGATTTTGAAATAGCAATTCGATCCACCAGAGTATATGTTATAAACACAAATAGCTGAGCAGGGTGTGAATGCAGAGCTGAATGGACATGGGCACAGGAATGGCTAAAATTTTTCAGGGCATGTCAGGGTACTGTTAGAAGAGTGGGGATGAATTGTGATTTCCAGCACTCCAGTTATTCCCTGATCTTTATGTTTTAGTGTTGCTAATATAAATTTTAATTCCCAACACTATCAAGTGAAGACATTTTTAAAATTTATTTAAACCATATTTTACCTACTCTACACTCCCCTCCACTTGACTATTGGGAAAATTAGTTTAGGCATCTTTAGAGCCCTCTTCCCTCTCTGGACCCAGTGGTATCATAGAATCTCTTGATTCTACAGGGTGCTAGAAAGTTGGAGAAGGAACTCTGTCTGCTGCCTCTGATCTTAGGGAAAAGTCTGCCTTTCAACATTTACAAACTTAGATTGCATAGTTAAAAAACAAAAAGATGTTCTAATCTCTGAACCAGAAAAGTTTAATATGAAACATTTGCAAATCAAACTCTATTGCACGCTGTGTTTATAACAGAGTAACTGGTCTGAGACCTAAACTCTCACTGTAAACAGCTATTGCCTGGGGGGGGATGAGATGGCTGTTTTCAGGCATTGAACAACTGGCGGCCCAGGTCTGCGATCCTAGAGAGAAAGGAAGCACCAGGTGAGCCCCAGATTCACCTTGGCTCTTTGCCTAGAGGCATTTTCCCATCTACAGCACTGGAAGGTGAAGTTCAAATGAGAGCAATGGTCTCTCAGAGCTGAGGAGACAAAGATCAGAGTTTGGGGCTGCAGATGGCTGGGATTTGTAGGGCAGAGAATTGGAGGTCAGGGAACAGCAAATGGGTCTAGGGGCAGAGACTTACCCCAGATTTTTCTTTCCTCAGGGGCTGGACCAGGCATGCACAGGGCCAGACTCTGGGCCTGACAGAGAGTGACTGTGGTGTGGTACAAGTTGAACACGGTGTCTGAGGGTGCTCAAAATGTTGGAATTCTAGTCTAATCAGGGTAGAGAGACCTTGAGGAAGGCTTTAGATATTCATTTGAGACCTCGGAAAGGACAGACTTCAGCAGTTAGGACAACACCCTCAAATAAAGGCCATATCATTGAGACTAAGGTCAAAATCAAAATAGACCAATCATTCATGGCATAAAACCCAGCTTAAGAGGATCAAGGGGATCTTCCAGTAATTTAACTGCCTGTCAAACCAAAATTCAACACTCATTAAAGGAAGACAAAATAATCCACACTGCCTGTAACATATTATCCACAATATTTAGCACACAATAAATATTACCAGAATACCAGGAAGTAAAAATATGACAAATAAGCAAAAATGTGATCTATCTGGGTGCAGTGGTACATGCCTGTAATCCCAGTGACTAAGGAATCTGAGGCAGGAATCACAGATTGGGGGCCAGCGTGGGCAATTTAGCAAGACCCCCTGTCCAAACAAAAAGAAAAAAGGATTAGGAATATAGCTCAGTGGTAGAACACTTGCCTGGCGTGGTGGGGCCGTGGGTTCAATTCCTAGCACCACAAGAAGAAAAAGTAAATGTGTAGAGAAAAAGATACAGTGCAGCATGTTATGACTCAAATGATGGATTTAGCACACAAAGAATTTAAAGCAATTGTACATCTATGCTGGGTAACAAATGACTCCTAAACTCATAGGCTTAAAATAAATGTCTATTATCTCAAAGTTTCTGTGGGCTGGAAATTCAGGAGTAGCTCAGCTGGGTGGTTCTGGCTCAGAGGCAAATGAGGTTGCCGTGAAGTTGTTGGCCAGGGTGTCTTCACCTGAAGACTTTAATGGGACCATTGGATGTCTTGGATGTGGCTGTTGCCGGGAGGCCTTAGTTCCTTACCACATGAGCCTTTCCACATGAGCTGAGCACCCTTACAACCTAGTCTTGGAAGTCACACACTGTGCTTACCACCGCATTCTGTAGAAGTGAATTCCTAAAGAGAGCTCACACTCAGGAGGAGGGGAATCAGACTCCTCCCTTTGATGGGAGGAGTTTTGAAAAATTATGGAGATGCTTTATAACCTCTGCAAAATATTTAAAAATAACACATGACAATAGCAGAATGAGATGGGGTATAGGTGGAATTTATTGCTGTGTGGTTCGTACGTTGTATTTGTTTGCTATACTGGGGACTGAACCCTAAGGCTTCTACTGCTCAGCTGCATCCCCAGGCCCCTGCCCCATTTTACTATCCATAAGGTTACCGCAGATTCACAGGTTTCCTTGTGGATATATTATTTTCTTTGCATCACATATTACTGCCCTCTTTTCCGGTCAGAGATTTCATTTATATGTTGACTTTTAGTCCCACATACCACAGGAGTGACAGACTTCGTTCTTGTGTTGCAGTTTCAGGTTGGCTCTGTTGCTTATACTCTGGGATTTGACACTATAGAGCTAGCCTAACCTCTGAATGCTGGTCCAAACCCACACACAGTTTGTTTTGCTTCTTTTCCATCAAATGTTATCCTGCATACTCTCCAAGCTTGTAGTTTTCTTATTGGGACTTTCTATTTTTGAAGCCTTTTTTTCCTTGTTTTGTGGAGAGCAGCTTTTACCATATCTTCATGATATTGTTCATCCCTGGTGTGTTGTGTTCAGTTATTACTAATAACAGCTAAAGAATCAAAATTTAAAATCATAATTTTAATAAATTAAGATGGGTCAAGATTTTTTCTAGAATAGTTTTAGCTTTAGTCACTGTTGTTCCTCTGTGCCTTCCTGAATGGATTAGAAAGGTGTGCATCCTTTATGTCTGAGATGGGGAGGACGGAATATCCTGTTGGGACATTAGACCTTCCGCACTGTGGACATCTGAGGAACCTGCCATTCACTGGGTGTGCTGTGTCTGGGCACCTTCTCTGGTTCACCTTGAATAGGAACTATCAGAAAGCTGCAAGTCCCCATTCACCATGGTGCTTAGATGTTGGTACTTCTTAAAATGGCCCAGAATCATCTCCCCTGAGAGTGGTCTCTGATATTTTAAACTCCACGTGGATGGTTTGTTTTCCGTTTTTTTTTTTTCCCCCTCAGAATCTCAGTTTTCTTTATTCTTTTCTTAACTCCTGATTCTTCCTTTCAAAATATCAAGAATATTTCATACTTTGAAATTGACTGAAGGGTAGAGAAATTCCTTGTTTCTTTCTACAGCCGAAAAGCTAGCTTGCACTTGAGCAGATAAGGAAAAGAAACCCTGTGCAGGCCTGGCACATCTCTGTAACATTTGTCCCCTCAGCTTGGAATGCTGGGTTAATACATTTCCATAGCATCTCCTGGAAACTGTCTCAAAAACTGCCTGTTTTTACACGTTCATGGTGCTCCTTGTTATCTGCAGTCACACCCTAGAGTTTCACTTTATAGTTTCGCCTTAATCTGCACTTATGCAGCTGCTATCATATGGATTATCTGCACATTTGTTACATATGCAATATAGTGGAGCAGTTAATTTTAATGTATTGCTGAGATATTTAGCTTAGACATGTCCAATTTATTTAGTTATAAGTCAGTGGTTTTTAAATTTCCACCCACAACTGAGATACATGCATGATTTAAGAAATGTCAGTCTGAGAGTATACCTAAGGAGCTCCTAGGTTAACCCATTTGAAAATGTTTTAAAATGTGAATTTCTACCAGCGTTACAGGTCCTGAAATATTAACTGTTTAATAATTATTTAATAATAATTATTAATCATGAGACCTCCCTCCATCAGCACAATTTTATCAAAAAGACAAAATTGATATAGACATATGTAAACAGTTTCTTTAAAAAAAGAAATGTAGGAAAACATCCATCAGCTTCGAGGCTAAGGTGGAGGCCTTAAGTTAGTTAAAACTACTGTGTTTGGGGTCAGTCTTGAAACTTCATAATTTAGATTTGGTCCTTGTCAAAACAAACTTTATACAAGTATTTGGGTGTTTTTAGATGAGGGCTGTTCAGTTCAAACACTGAGAAGGACTAAAGGGCCCTTAGATGATTGGCGGAAGCTCTGACTTTTCTCCTGTTCAGTCTGCTGAGGTTGTTGTCTTCCAAAGTGGGACAACTTTAAGATAAGGCAAATGTTGGAATAGAAATTCTAAGTTGGTGTGTGATAGCAGATTCCTTTACTTTTCTACCTTATTTTGTCTAATTATCCCAGTAGAGGCACAGCAGAGTTCTCCTCTTTTCTCCAACATTCCACAGCCAGTTGAACCAGAGCACTCTGGGGAGGGAGGGAGGACATGCTATTGAGGGACCCTACAGATGGCCCTGGCTGTCCAACTCAGCCCGAGGCCACCATGGTCAGGATGGCTGTACTCCTCCTGTTCATGTGTTGCTAGATCTCTGAGGAATCACCTGGCAGTGACTGCTGACCTTCTGTCCAAAGTGAAGTCCAGTGACATAAACCAGCAGAGGAAGTGCTGTTTTCCTAGCTTCTTTCATTTCCTTCCTTCCTGAAGCAGTTTTAGACTTCATTTTCTAACACCTCTTATCTTTTCCAACAAAGAAAAGAAACTATACTTTTAGCCCTGTGTTGTTAAGTGTAAGAGAAACATGCAATTGCTTTTGAGATTCAATATTCCTTCTCACTGCTGAGACTTGAAATATTTAAAATGGATTCTCAATTCCCCAAAGTTCATGTTTTCTGGAATGTTCTGTTCCAAGACATAGAACACATCGAGATGCTCATGAACACCTATTCTTTTGAAGGAACCTATCTTGCAGAGCCCCTGCAAAGAGGAGCCTCCTTCCCAGCTCCTCCCAGGGAGTAGGAGTCCAGCTGGGCTGTGTCAGCACCACCCTAGGTCAGGAGCAGACAAGGAGGAGATCAGCGGTCTGCCTTTCAGTTAAGGAGACCCCTGCAGAAACTTCGTTCTGGAAGAATGTAGAAGGTGTTACCAGTACTTTTTGAAAGAATATACTGGCTAAATTTACTGCTAAATGTGGTTTTGTAGTTTGTTTGTTTGTTTTTTTATTGTTTGTTGGTTGATTGGCTGGTGACCGTGGGACCCAGGTGTTAATAATTTTTTAAATGTTTTTAAAACCTTCAAAATGTGTATATCTGGCACCTCACTCTCTCTCTTTCCTGGATTTATAGTGGTAGTTTTAAGAAACTTACAGTTTATTATACTCTATCTCCATTCTTTTCGTATATAGTGCTCATAAAACCTAAGAATTCTTTTGAGTGTGTATCACAGAAAGTAGAAGCATATTCCAATTGGATAATTTGAGGAGGTCCATCTTAAAAGAGAATGGACAGGTTTTGGAAAAATACTAAAGGATTGTACTAGGTACCAAGGTTAGCAGGAGAGCCACCCTACTTCTGCAGGGCCCGGGGACAGGATAGGTACCTGACTAGAGAGAGCTGTTTAGATGGGGCTTTCTGATGGTAGCCCAGGCCTTTGAAAGGGGACACAGGCAACTCACAGCACAGCAGGGAGGGAGCCAGGGAAATGAAATGCCCCAACCTCAGAGTGCCTTTGCCTTCAGTCTCAGGTGCCACCCAAGGACAGAACCCAGCTGGAAGCCAGAGGCCAGGGGAGGACTGGTTAGAGTGCTTGTTGTGATCAGCCTCCCAGACACAGAGCAGGGTAGAGGACGGAACTAGAAGAGCAAATGTTCAGTACCCACAGTGTTCCAAATTCAGACCTTTATCCCAAAGTCCCCTTTAGAAATTACTTATTAAACCGCTTGATATCAGTATCTATCAGGGTAAAAGTTAATAGTTTGTGATCTCAGGTGATTCTTAACTTAAGTGTCCAGACTTGTAGATAGGTTGCTTACTATTGCTGAAGTCTCCCAGGCCTTCTTTCACTTTCTATCACATTTTAGGACCTACATTTAAAAACAGTTCATTGTGGTAAATGTACAGAACATAAAATTTACCATTTTAAGTGTACAATTCTGTGCTATTAAGTACATTTACATTGATATGTGACCATTATCACCATCCAACTCCAAAATATTTTCTTTTTCTTAATCGGAAAGTTACACCCAATTAACACCAACTCCCCACTCCCCCCTCCTTTTCCCCTCCCCCTCCCAAGCTCCTGACAACTGCCCTTCTACTTTCTTTCACTCTGTCACTTCCTTCCTGTACAGGGTACTCAACCCAGGGCCTTGCACATGCTAGGCAAATGCTCTACCACTGAGCTACATCCCCAGACCTTTTTATTTTGAGACAGGATCTCTCTAAGTTGTCCAGGTTGGCCTCGAACTTGTGATCCTCCTGCTCAGCCTCCTGGGTAGCTGGGCTTACAGGTGTGAACCATCCTACTTTCCATCTCTGAATTTGACATCTACTTCATAGATGTGAAGTCATATAGTATTTGTTCTTTTGTGTCTGCTTTATTTCACTTAGCATAACATCTTCAAGTTTCATCCATGTTGTAGCATGTGTCAGTACTTTTCTCCTTTTTAAGGCAGAATAATGTTCTGCATAACATCTTCAAGCATAACATCTTCAAGTTTCATCCATGTTGTAGCATGTGTCAGTACTTTTCTCCTTTTTAAGGCAGAATAATGTTCCATTGTGTGTACATACCATGTTTTGTTTATTCAACCATCTGCTGATGGACGCTTGGGGTACATGATGTACGTTGTAAAATTTTATTTTATTTTTTACCATGTCTTCATTAATGCATTTATTCTCATGGGTTTAACTTTTACAAGTCCAATCTGATGTATCATAAATCTACAAGATGATATATGAGCAAGGGCTATACGAGTTAAAATGTGAAAGAGGGAGGGAGGCTTGAGCAGGATAGATAGCATCATTGTGAGGAATGAGGGTGTGGGAAGTATTTAAGTAAGTGCAAAGAGAGGGACCTACCTAACATGGTTAAAAGAAACAGTGTGTAAACAAACAATGGATTTCTGGGTATTTAATGGAAGCAGAGATCATTTAAATTAGGTAGGATTGTACTGAGCATGGTGAATGGATGGAATGAGGTTGAAAAGAATTAAAGCATGACCTGAAAAAAGTGTGGTATGTCCAGATAAGTCTAGAGAATGGGATTAAAAAGGATTCTTAGCTAGAGTGTCTCTGTCTTAATATATTAGTATTTTTTAATTCCCTTTGAAGAAGGAAATATGGTCCATAGCTTTCTTTTAAGCTTGTAATGACCACTTGCACCAATGTGCTCTTGTATTTCGGAGCACAGAGATTAGGATCCTCAGGACACATTTTGGGAAATGGTAGGGACTATGCTAAGCTTCTTGGAGGCAGGGACTACACCTTGTCACATACAACATCTTGAATGTTCCTGGACACATTATGGGAGCAAAGCTGGAGTAAGAGGTAATGGCCACAGGCATGGAAAATGTTAAGACCTCCTTGGGGCACTGAAAAATCACAGCAGATCCAAGAGTCCCCTGACCCCACCCCACCCCCACTTGGATGAGTAAGACTGTCTCCTTCTGCAATTTGTTCTCAGGTTATCTGTAGGGTTTTATTTTTTTTGTAAGCAGGGTTGATTCTCTGAGGTAGGAGTCTAATTGCTTAGGAGAGTGTCAATGCTTTTGTCAGCCACCAAGATCAGAAAATACACACTTAAAGTATTTTGAGTTAAAGGGCCATCAAATGATTAGTCTGCCTAATAGTGCCAAAGTAATATCCTTCGTGGAATTTGATGGGCTCCATTTGTCTTGACAAATATTTGTTGAATATGTTAATGAATTATAAAAAATAGGAAGACCTTGTAAACTTGTGAGCAACTGAGCAATATGTAAAATCAATGTTCAGGAGAGAGAGATCAGGTTCCTTGATATCTGAGTAGCGAGAAAAGAATTATAACTTTGTCTAAGAGGAGAAAGGTACTTAATAATTTTTTTAAAAAACTAAATAATTATTGAGCTCTTGTTAAGATACATATGCCAGCTGGAGCTGTGGCTCAGCAGCAGAGTGCTTGCCTGGCATGTATGAGGCCCTGGGTTCAATTCCCAGCACCACCTATAAATAAATGAATAAAAGAAAGGTCTATTAACATCTAAAAAATTATTTTTAAAAAGATATATATGCCAGAGTTTAGTGGAAAATTCCTGTGGTTGATTTTGAAATTCATCAAAAAAATGAATACTTTAAAAACATCAAAATTTATGAATCAATAAATGGATATAGGGATGGATGATAAGATTACGGCAATCAGATGTTACTGGTAGAATCTAGGAAGTGGTATAAAATTCTTTCAACCTTGCCGATTGAAAATTTTGATGATAAAATGTTGGGGAAACAGAGGAAAATTGGAGGTCTGGAAGATTTTGTTTGACATTTAAGAGAAGCAATCTTTGCAGTAGAAAGAACAAGGGCCGAGGATTCAACAGACCTGAATTCTGGTTCTGGATTGGCTCCCTGTGAGCTAAAGAGGTTGTGAGTAAATTGCTCAGTGGTGGTGGTGGAATCTGAGCCCAGGCACCCTGGCCCTGGAGCCTTGCTCTCTGTCTGACTATGGCTCCTGTCTCAGCATCTAGTGCTTGAGAAACGCTCAAGTGGTAACTGTTATTAGTGTACTGTCAGCTACTGAGAATAAAGGACAAGTTCACGATGTTAATGGTTGAGCTGGAAGATTTAGATGACACCTCTGCCAGGGTCATACATAGGCAAGTTGGAAAGTGAAACTACTTGTGAGAAAGAGAAGGTTTGTTTAATTTTAGATAAGTGGAACTAGAGAGTTTGATATGAATTCATATAGTTCATGTATTTTCCTAAGTTCAGTGAAGCATTTGAGAATATTTTGTTTTTCTTCCCTCGCAAAGTTTACATTCTGGAAGGGTTTGGAGGATTATCTTTCCAAGAATATTCATAATTCAAACAAAGCATCTCTCCAAAGGTGGAAATACAAGCATTTATCAGCCAGGGAAGAAGAAGGGGTTGTTTCCACAGCAGACTTTTCTGAGGTCCCTGAAATCATGCCATTTGGGCAGTAATTTCCTGTTTTCTCTTGTGCCCATCTGTGTACTGATTTCATCTGGAGTTGGTAGAACAGCTTATAGAAGCCATTAATGGTTGAGTTTCGAAATAGATGCTCAGGCTTCTCAAATACCCCTGCATGAATAATAATGGTGTGTGCAGGACAGGGGAGACCAAAATGAAATCCACCAAATCATACATAAAATAGGGGATGTCAAGCCCTGCTTTTTGGGCTCACACATGAATCATGTAATTCAGCAAGGCGTGACTTCAGTACCCTGCTAGGGTGTGTGTTTCTCACTGATTACGCACTCATTCCAACAGAGTAGGAGGTCAGTCAGTACAAGTATTTATGAACCAGATTCTTCTCTGCTTCTGAGTCATTTTCTGGTAGAGTGAAAAGGTTCGAGGGAGAAGCGTTAACTCTTTCAGATCATAAGGACCAAAGTGTAAGAGGGTAACTCTCTAATCTCTGGGACTTACGCTAATTCTTCACTTGATGTTTTAGATAATAAGGTACTTATTTGGTTAGACAGTAAGATGGAATTTGAGAATAAAATAATATCCATTTGGTTCTACACTGAGGAGTTGTTTTAATAACATAGATGGCTAACAGATTTGCAAATATTATGATTGATTTTCTTAAAAAAAAAAACCAAAAACCAAAGACCGAATGTTTTCTCTGATATGTGGAAGCTAATTCACAATAAGGGAGGGGGAGAGGGAAGAATAGAGTTACTTTATATTAGGCAGAGGGGAATGAAGGGAGGGGAAGGGGTATGGGGAAAGGATGATAGTAGAGTGAAACAGATATTATTACCTCATGTGCATGTATGACTATATGACCAATGTGATCCTGCAATATGTATAATCAGAAGAATGGGAGATTACACTCTATTTATGTATGATCTATCAAAAAGTATAAATGCATTCCACTGTCATGTACAACTTATTAGAACAAATAAAATTTTAAAATTAGAAAAGAATACTTAGACACCACCATTTTGCAGAAATCTGACATCTGACCACTTCAGTCCTCTGGAAGATAAAAAGGGGCCTCAGAGTACGTAAGAAATAACATGAAAATCTCTAGTGCTGACTTTTACCACCACAAAAGAGTATCAGCTTGTCATTTAGACATTATGTGTCTGGGAACCTTGAATAATTTTGGTAGTGTACGTGTGGTCCTCCCTTCCTGGCAGATAGTAAACAGCAGTCTAGAAAGTGGGTGGAAGGGTTGATGGAGGAGATAAACTGTGAGCAGGGGATAGGTTGAGGTGGAGAGAGGAAGTTATACTGCGGTGGGATTATGATCCCAATATAATACAGTAATGTATGGCCTTAACATGAACTTGCATCCATAGCCAAAGAATTAAGTCATGTTCAGTTTCTTCCATGGGAAAGGTCAGGGGGTATATAATGTCTATTTTTATTTATTTATTTTATTTTTTATTTTTGGTACTGGGGATTGAACTCAGGGGCATTTAACCACTGAGGCACAACCCCAGCCCTATTCTGTATTTCATTTAAAGACAGGGTCTTGCTGAATTGCTTAGGGCCTTGCTAAGTTGCTGACGCTGGCTTTGAACTCTTGATCCTCCTGCCTCAGCCTCCCCAGCCTCTGGGATTACAGGCCTGCACCACCATTCCCGGCTCTATTTTTAAATATGGTCAGAATTAACCAAGTTTTGAGATGTTGAAATGGGAAGTTCTATGGTGTTTATATACTTGAAATAGCATATAGACTTGAGCTTGTAGTGGGTTATGGAAATGCTTTGTGTTAATTGCTAATGTAAACCAGCCCTGTGGTAGATGCTGTCACATGATTAGCAGACTGGTGAAGGCTTTGGAGACAGATTTGGATTCTCATTCTGCCTCTGACTTGTTACATGATGTTGGACAGATTACATTACCTGTGTGAGCCTGTGTTCTCACCTGCCAGTTGAGAACTAATATGTGACAGGGTTGTTGTGAGGACTTAGTGAGGGAAGTATGCATGACACACAGTCAGTATTTGGTAAGCATTATTTTATACTCATCTTCTTTTTAAAATTTATTTTCATTTTTTATTTTTGGTACAGGGAATTGAACCTGGGGGTGGTGGGGGCTTAACTCTGAGCCACGTCCCCAGCCCTTTTTATATTTTACTTAGAGACAGGGTCTCACTGAGTTGCTTAGGACCTCTCTAAGTTGCTGAGGCTGTCTTTGAACTCATGATCCTCATGCCTCAGTCTCCCAAGACCCGCTATACTCATCTTGATGATTATTATGAAAGTATTATTATCTCCATTTCTCAGGACAAGGAAATTGAAGCCCAGAGAGTTTAAGTGACATGTCCAGGGTGAAATGGCTAATAAATAATGGAGCTGGGATTGGAATTTTAGTCTCTTTGACAGTAGAAGCCTATGCTTTACACTCACATTATGCTGTTTTCTCAGCATGTAATTATAATTTGATTTTTTTAATACTTAAAAAAACCTGGGAATGGGGGGTGTAGCTCAGTGGTAGAGTGCTTGCCTAGCATGCACAAGGCCCTGGGTTCCCTCCCCAGCACCACAGGAAAAAAATGAAATAAAGGAAGGAAAGAAAGGAAAGAAAATCTGTGGTAACAATGGAATATTACTCAACCATAATGAGAAATGAAATTATGGCATTTGCCAGTAAATGGATGGAACTGAAGACTATCTTGCTAGTGAAATAAGCTAATCCCAAAAACTAAAGACCAAGTGTTCTCTCTGATATGCATATTATAACTCACAATAGGGCAGAGTGGGGAAGAATAGAAGTACTTTGGATTAGACAAAGGGGAATGAAGGGAAGCGGGGAGAATGGGAATAAGAAAGACAGTAGAATCAATCAGACATTACTTTCCTACATTCATATATGAATGTACAATCAATGTAATTCCACATCATGTACAACCAGAAGAATGGGAAGTTGTACTCCATTTATGTATAATATGTCAAAATACATTCTACTGTCATGTATAACTAAAAAGAACAAATAAAAAAAGAGAAAAAAAATCTGTGGTAGGAAAGGACAGAGGAAATATTACTAGCCACTTCTCCTTTTCACTGTGAACCCAAATCATCTCATAGAAAAGAACAACCCCAGTAACACAAAAGTTAACTACTTTTATTCAACAGTACAAATTAAATATGTGATATTTAATTGTGCTGCCTGGCTTATTAAAATTTCACGCATATCTCTGCATTGGTATACTGAACTCTTTATTAAATGCCTATTACATTTTTCCATGTGAGTGTTTTCTTAGATTATAAACTTAACAGGGCTATGACCATCTTTTGTTTTTTTTCTTTTTCTTTCTTTCTTTCTTTTTTTTTTTTTTCTGTCTCTAGGCACTTAGTGCTTTTTTTCCTCCCCCGGTGCTAGGGATTGAACCCAGGGCCTTGTGCTGGTAAGGAAAGCACCCTACCAACTGAGCTATATCCCCAGCCTACTTAGTGCTTTTTGATGTGATTATAGTCGTATATGAGATGAAAGTTAGAATCCTCATCTCCACCAACACCAAATGAGTACTTGAGGTGAATAAAGGGAAGTAGGCCCGGGAACTGGTCAGCTGAGATCTCCAGCTGCTCCTATAGAAGACCTAGGAAGGATGTGGCTCTAGGCACAGCTGGTTGTTCACAGGTGGACACAGAATGCTGGTTGTGTCCTGTCTTTGTAGTGCTTAGGCACACCCTGGACCCCCCAGCCACATGCCTCATGGGAACAGACTCGTCATCTGCTCGTGGCACAGAGGGCAGTGCAAGGACTCTCCCCTATTGGGCTCCAGGCTCCTCTGACCCTGAAGCACATGAATGATCTGGTATAGTGTACTCGATGTTGTCTGGAGGCCCATCTGCACAGCCCTTTCTCTTTCTTTTCATGGATTTTTCACTTTTCAGTGTGTTTAAAATCTCAGCCTATGGAGACGTGGTCCTGCTGCTGTTCATCGGGTTGCACTGTGTATTTTTGCAGATATAGTCTTCCTCAGTAGGAGCCAGATGCCCTCAGTGTGAGTCCTGGCCCTGCTGCAGTGAGCTCTGTGATCTTGGATAAAATAGGTTTTCTAACCTTGCTAACCTCAGTATCCTAACCTTTAAGATGATTATTGGGAATAAATGAAATGCCATATCTAAAATTCCTAGTTTTAAAATATTACATTTTAAAAGTACCACATTGTGTTAATTTCCTTGCTGCCCTCTTCAGGTACTCTGAAAAGCCTACATTTGCCAACTTGAATCTTTTCTATGACTCAGAGGTATAGGTTGCCTTTTTAAATGTTTTCCAATTCCAGATTTATTTTGAGAATCAAATGAAAATATGTGAGGAAATTATTATTCTTAAAGAAATGAATGAAACCAACCACAGTGGCATACACCTGTAATCCCAGCCACTTGAACACCTAGGAGGGAGGGTCACAAATTCATGGCCAGCCTGGGCAACTTAGACCTTGTCTCACAATAAAATTATTTTTAAAAAATGGAAAGAATGAAAAAGTACTTATGATTTTTTAAAAATATAAATTACCAACTTGTCATATAACTTTGACTTCATTTTAAGTATGTTTATATTTTAAGCTTTATCATTTAAAGAAACAGATTTGTATTCTATCTTAGATATTGATGCTCTGTTTGTTTTGACTTTCCAGTTGGGAACCATGGAGCCTGGCTCAGTGGTTCGAGCCATCTTTGACTTCTGCCCTAGCGTATCAGAAGAACTGCCGCTCTTTGTGGGAGACATCATTGAGGTGCTGGCAGTGGTGGATGAATTTTGGCTTCTAGGAAAGAAGGAGGATGTTACAGGTAAGAGGCTCATAATTCTTCCTGGGCACAGTGGACCATAGTTGCTTCCTTCTTTCCACATTAAAAATAGAGGTTAAATGGGAAGCCCAAGTCACTAACTTCAGAATCCTGTCTGTTCTCCTCTGTACTCATACTCAGGTCTTACTTGTGAGAAGCAAACTTGTCATCTTTCCATCTCTCCTCATCAATTCCTTCAGGAATTGGAGGCTTAGAAACCAGCAGCACCAGCCTGGTTTTTTACCGCTGTTTTTACCCTTCCTTCCCAGCTCTTTATCCTTTTATTCAGCACTATTATTTCTCTTCTGAAAATACCCATTATTCCTTTCTGTAGAGCCCTTACTGTTTGTCATTACTTTTTACAACCAGATTGCCTCTGATCAGTGGAACATAAGGTGCTCTCTGCCTTGTTTTTTCTGGCTATCTTTTTTTAACACTTCTTTATCTTTAAGTCTTTTCAAGGGAACTTGATTCATCCTGTTCACGCCTTCCTAGATTTGCAGTTGGACCCAATTGATTAAAGCCAGCCTCTGCCCTGGCTGCTATCCAACCCTTAACTTGCCTATATTTATGTTAGGTGGAAGTATGTAATACAGTCCTGAAAGCAGACACTGTGGACATTAACCCATATTTGGGAGATAAATAGATTATCTCCTAGTAAAACTGATGTCTATTCAGAGACAAAACTGCTGGTTTGAAGTTAGCAAGGCAGAGAGGATTGCTTGTTCAGAGGCCTTGGGGTGAGGGTGAACATGAAGGGACCAAGGGAAGTTCAGTAAGGCATGAAGCATGAGTGGTCTAGAGGACTGGGAGGCTGGAGAGAGGAGCTGGAGCTGATCATGGGACCAGAGTATACCAGGTAAGGAATGAAGTGGGAAACTGGGAAAGCGCTTTACACGTGGTCAGATTTGTCTCTTCGGAAGCTCCCTTCTGCAGATTGGAGAATAATAAGAAGGGGCAACACTAAACGCTGGGAGGCAAGTTGAGGTTGTTGCAGTCACCCAAATAGGAGGCAGTGATGGCATGGGCCAAGATGGTGGGTCTGAAGATAAGTGGACAAATTCCACAGACTTTAGAAGGTAGAACCGATCAGATTTTCTTTTCCAACTAGCAGGTCCTGTCCTTCTACAAACCCCACCCATCTTCTAACAAACGTTATCTTTTTCCTAAGAATTTTCATATTCTTCCTGACCCTTTATCTGCCTTCTCTGAGCTTCCTTAGCAATTCGTGTACCTAGATTGTGACACAGGATTTTAGGTTATTATTTGTTTATAAACCAGATTTGTCCAGATCTTTGAAGACCAAGACTCCCTGACTCAGGTATTCTTCTGCAGTGTGCTTTGCTGGAGTGGCACCAGAAAATGCTTATTGAATTTCATTCTCTGTCTTCTGCATGCCTCAGATTTTGTGTACTGTATTTTTTCTACAAGAGATTCTCCAATTATTAGTACCCTGAGCTTTCAGTTAAGGGTCAATTAAGGGACTCAGAAAAAAAGGATTTGTCCTTATACACAAATAGAAAAAGAAATCCTAATATTAAAAGAAAATACAATATTTAATATTAAGTTTCACTAGTCAGTATGTTTGCTTTTATTTTTAGGACAATTCCCCAGCAGTTTTGTGGAAATTGTGACCATTCCCAGTCTAAAAGAGGGAGAAAAGCTGTTTGTCTGCATCTGTGAATTTACATCCCAAGAATTCAACAGCCTTCCCCTCCATCGAGGTAAGCTGATCATCAGAGGGCAGACTGTCTGAACATGAGGGTGGTGGAGTCTGCCCATTCTCATAACAAAGTCTTTGGATTTTTGTAAGTGGCCAACATCTGGAAAGTCCTCAGAAATATCAATATATCATGGGCAATAATAATAATAATACGTAATATCTTTGTAGCATTTTATAATTTTTGTACAAAAGCACTCTCATCTGATCCTCAGCACAGACTGTCAAGGTAAGTGAAGTGGATATTATTTTAACTGTACTTTATATAGTGAGGTTCAAAGGCTTTAACTTCAGGTGAGAAGTTTGGCCTCAAGATGTAGACTCATATCACCTTATTCTCAGTATCATCTTCCCACCGCCCCCCATGCTGTAGCCACACTTTATATTTACCTTTTTTTTCTGTAAAAACTGATATAGCTTTGCTAACAGCATCACTATTATTAATGCATAATAGTAATACAGTAGTTTTAATGTGGTAATTTAAGAGGCAAATGCAAACAGCCCCATTTCACTACTCTACCAGTAGATAATGTTATAAAAATTCTCACCAGAACCAGTTTAAAGGGAAACAAATTAAAACGGATAGTCTTAGCCATGTCTCAAAGAGATCGCAAGTATTTTTGTGCTTCTTGCACTCTGATAGACATATGAACTTTTATATATGGACTGTAAACCATTTCAACAGGGATATTTAGTTCTGCACATTTCTGCATAAACAGAAACCAGCAGTGTTCCACAGATTGAGATTTACGGCCCATCTGATTTTGTGATGACTCAGTCATCAAAATGGCAGAACTTCATCAGGCACAGTGGAGCACACCTGTAATCCCAGCCACTTGGGAGGTTGAGGTAGGTGGGTTATCAATTCAAGGGCAGCCTCAGCAATTTAGCAAGGTCCTGTATTAAGATAAAAATGAAAAAGGGTTGGAGACATAACTCAGTGGTAGAGTGCCCCTGGGTTCAATCTCCAGTACTGAGAAAACAATCAAGCAAACAAAAAAACGAGGTAGACCTTCATAGGTATGTTACTAATATTGTTACTTGTTCTTTTGAGTATGGCACTCAAGGGATAAGCTTAATTTCTTAAACTGTATGCCCCCCACACCTCCCATCTGCACCCCACAGAGGAAAACATAGCAAACTTCTCTAAATCCCAGTCAGTGAGAAGGAAGGAAAGTTGGAATTTGGGAGATTTTTTTTTTAAATTTTTTTTTATTTACTTATGATTCATTGAACACAAATGGAGTACAGCTATTGTTTCACTGGAATTTGGGAGATTTTGATATTCAGGATTGGTTGAACCAAGGACCTCAACAAGCTAGACAAGTATTCTACCACTAAGCTATATTCCTAATCCTTTTAAATTGAATTTTTGTTTTGTTTTGAGACAAGGACTTGCTAAATTGCTCAGTCTGGCCTAGAACTTGTGATCCTCCTGCCTCAGCATTCTGAGTAGCTGGGATTGGAGGCACATACCACCAAGGAGTTTCTTGCACTTCACTCTATACTCAGTCTCTGCTTCTGTTCTGTATACTTCCTTACTAAACAGTGTTGGGAATGTAGACAGAAATGATCTAGAGATTATAGCAGGGACTTTGTCCTTGCTGACAACTCTCCCAGTGACAGTCTGGAGTCCACATCAGACCAGCCATAGGTCCAGAGAGGAGAAAGGGGGAGAGCTCCCTGGCTTCTACCACAGCTGCACCCAGGATGTAGATAGCAGGAATATTTCCCTTCTTACCCTGGTTCCTGGTGTACATAGTAGGCGGAAGAATGTACTGGGTGAAAATATGCAGTATGTCTACAACATTATAAGGAATTTGAAGGATATCATTTCTGGAATTAGCTTATTTGCTTTATAATTACATCTTATTATAGTCAAGTCTTAGATATTAAAAAAAGAGAGGGATTTTCTGCTGAAACTATTATGGAAAGATGAGCTGGCTTTGAAGTTAAAGTCACCTCAGGAGGGCTGGGGTTGTAGCTCAGTGGTAGAGCACTTACCTTGCATGTGTAAGGCACTGGGTTTGATTCTCATCACCACATATAAATAAATGAATAAAATAAAGGTCTATCAACATCTAAAAAAATATATTTAAAAAAAATCTGCCTAAGGAATCCTAGGTTCCTAGGAATCTGAGAGGTTCTTAGAAGACCCTTGCACTGACTTTCAGCCTGAGTCACCTGTACCAGGACTGACTCAAACTCAGGCAGGGTTCTAGAATTTGTAGATCTTATTTTAACTACCTGTTGACTAGTTAAACCTAATAAGCTTAAAGATGTAAAGGGAGTCCAAAGGAAGAGGATCAGGGCAGGGGGCAGAGAAAGGGGGGAGCAGGGGAGGGAAGAAAGAGATGAACTAATCATCAGTGGTTTTGTCTCCTTTTTTCTGTGATATCTGGTGCCAGCCAGCTCCTCCTTCCATGCCCTTCTCCTTTCTTTTAGCTGTATGTGTTCTACAATCTGAAAGCACACACTTTCATGAGTAGGGAAGTTAGGTATACCTACATCATTTTTTTCCCTAGTACGTTTAACTTGAAACACTGAAATAATTTTAGTTCTTGTTTTCTAATACATGACAGGTCACATCAACAGGTATTAATTTTGCTTTTTGGATATAAAATTACTACAAAATGAAAGCATTGTTTTATATCACAAATAGTTTATCAGACTCACGTCTAGGTCTCCTGATTTTGAAATCTAGTGTTTGGAATGGCTCTACTACTTCTTAGACTGAATATTTTCCCCCATTAGATCAGTGTTTCAGCTCATGAGTAATAGACACTGCCTTATCCCTACCCTTTGGTACTGTTAATGCTCACTCCTCTGGTTCTGTCTCTGTCCTCATTTACAAAGCTTTGGTTATAAATTTATCAGAAGGAGATTGGAAACCTTAAGAATATGTGGAATAGTTTTTGAGATCTGTTGTGTTTCATGGAATCTGTAGATCTTATTTTACCTTCCTGTTCACCATGCTGCCTTTTTAGTTAATTTTTATTTACCTTTAAGAAGTATCATCAGGATTAATAAGAAAAAAATTATACACACACATATATAATTTATATATATATATATGTTTATCAATAGCAGGCAATATATCTTAGGGAATAAGAATTCTGACTGTCCAACCTATGAACTCTTCCACTTAATAGCTATGACTTTGGGCTATTAAGTTTCTGAGCCTCAGTTTCCTTTTCTAAAAGATGGGGATAATAATATCCACCCCAGGGTAATCATGAGGATTAAATGAGGTTATACATGTGAAGCATGTGGCAAAAGGTAAGCATTCGATTAATGTTAGCTATTTTTATTAGTCTTAACCTATTTTTCTGAGGTTTCTTGATGTGCTCTGGGCCCAGTTTCCATAATCATTCTGTGAAGTTTCGTGTGCATGCACGTTTTCCCAGGGAGTCTACCTGGAATTGGAGTCACCAGTGGTTCTTCCAGCAGGTGTCACTCTTCCTCCTTTTCCTGAAGCTACCTAATTGTTTCCACTGTTCCTTGCATTTTGAGTTATATTTAAACTCAGGAACAAGACTATCTTTTTGAAGAAGGGTCAATACAAAGGCCAGGGCCACTGACTTCCTAAAACATAAAAAGAGGGGGAAACAAAAAACAAACAAGGAAGTGTGACAAGGAGAAGACAGAGACCAAGGACAGAAAAAAAAAATTAATGTGTCACAGGGTATGATAGAAGGTAACTAATGGTTGCCTCACATGAAAGAACACTTATGCCTCACCTGTAGTCTCATGTTTCTAGACCCCCTCCCCTACCACACAAAAAAAGTCAATAAAAAAAATTGAGGGCTGGGGATAGCTCAGTTGGTAGAGTGCTTGCCTGGCATGTACAAAGCCCTGGGTTCAATCCCCAGCACCACAAAAAAAAAAAAAAAAAAGATCGACCAGGAGGATTTCAAGTTCAAGGTTAGCCCGGACAACTTAGTGAGACCTATCTCAAAATAAGAAAGGAAAAGGGCTAGGGGTGTAGCTCAGTGGTAGAGCACTTACCTAGCATGCATGAGACCTGGGGTTCAATCCCTAATACTGCAAAATAAATAAATACTGTCAAAGCACATGTCATAAATTGTTATTGTTAAAGTTCTGATATGACTCACATGGAAACTAAATATGTTGTCAATCTACATGAAGCACACAGTTCTCTGGGCATCTAGAGTCACAGAGTCAGTGAGTCACCTAGTTCTTCACAGCACGATTGCTTATATCAGATTCCGAAACTTGCACTTGTTCTTATCATTTTACTCCTTATTCATTTCCTGTTCAAATGGAAAACCAACCAGAGAAAATAACCAATGTGGCTGGGTTTGGTTGTGCTTGTACCAAAGACTCAGGCTGACCCCAAGGGTATCTACATTTCCAGTTTTTCTCTTCTCAAATCCATCATACCATTCCAGGAGTTTCTCATTTTGGTGCTTTGAGAAATCTTGAAATGACCACTAGGAAGCCTTCATTTCTAAGGAATCACCTTGGGTCTCAAGGGAAGAGCTTGCATGACTCATGAAAATGAGAGATTCATGCAGAACACTTGGGAAGGCAGAACTGGAAAGTAAAGGCATTAGACTAAATGAAAGTGTCTTCCAGGGTCTTAATTATGATTTTTTAAAAATTCTTCTTTATTAAGTAGAAATAACCAATAGAATAGTAGTCTGCCAGGTGATAAAGCCTACCAAAACAGTCATTCCACTGAAAATAGACAGGAAAACAAACTCTCTCATACAAGTTCATAGAGATCTGGCCTAACAAAGAAAATACTGTAATTCCACAGCTTTAAGAAAGCCAGTTCAGTTCAAAGCCAGCAGAATGGGAGTTAGGGCAGCTTTTATTTTCCTATTCACCAAGAGGCCCATTGTGTCTGAACAGAGGCACATCACCAGTGAGTTCCCTTTGTGACCCTGATGGCAGGCTGTAGGGCCAGTAGAGGCGGGAAAAACAAAAAAAAAAAAAAAAAAACACTGTTAATTCTCAGGATCCAAAGTTCTGACCATGGATACAGAATCATAAATTAAAGGAGTATACAAATATAGGACTGAGATGTTCCTTTTTTCAGGAACACCTAGTCAAAATAATATAATATCAGGAAAATAGATTGGTTACCTTGCACTAAGTCTAAAACTTACTTTAGGTGCTGTATAGTATGTAAAAGTACAAGTGCCAGAATTAGTGTTAAAGAGCAGTAATTTCTTTCGTACTCCCCAAGTGGCCAAAATGAATATAGGCTTCTAAGGTTTTTTAAAGAAGCATGTTAGGGTTTGAGATGGAGAGAATATGGTATGCATAAAGGTTTGGAGTTCATAATGGCATGGCTTTATATGGGGAACAATGAATGTCCACTTGTGGAATAGGGTCTCATCTCATAGGTGAGATCCTAGAGGATGGTTGGGAATGGGGAGAGGTTAGGAGTGGATAATCAAGAACACAAGGTTGCTTTGGGGTGAAGAGAGAATAGATTTTTGGTAGCTTGGCAGGTAAACCTCTTCAGAGTGTATCCAGAGAAAACTTATTTTTTATTTAGTTGGGGTATAAGAGTAGGATTTTTGTTAGGTGTTAATAGAGCACATCTAGAATCCTGGCAACTCAGGGGCCTGAGGCAAGAGAAACAAAAGTTCAAGGTCATTCTGAGCAACTTAGTGAGAGCCTGTCTCAAAATAAAATAAAAAAGGTTGGGGATTTAATTCAGAGGTAGATGGGTGAGGCCCTGGATTTATTTCCTAGTACTGAGGGAGAAAAAAAGTTTATTAGAGAGGAATTCATTGAGCAGTATGCTCTTCATATCTTATGGTAAAAGTTTGGATAAAGGGGGGATATGATAAAATTGGTACCCTGGACCTCCAGTGAAGAACTCATTCCTGAAGACATCTTTCTTAACTGTTTCATTTATGATAATGAATAACACTTAGTGTGAGAAGTTAGATCCGTGGTGAACCCCATCCAAAGAGCTATACTGGACCCAGAGACTTAGACTATAATATTATTTATAGCAGCATTTATCACACTTTTGGGTTTTACAACACACTCATAAAAGATATTGAGCTGGGCACAGTGGAGCACACTTGTAATCCCAGTGGGTCAGAAAGCTGAGGCAGGAGGATCTCAGGTTCAAAGCCAGCCTCAGCAACTTAGTGAGACCCTAAGCAACTCAGCAAGACCCTGTCTCTAAATAAAATATAAAAAAGGGCTGGAGATGAGGCTCAGTGGTTAAGTACTCCTGGGTTCAAGCCCCAATATAAAAAAAAAAGTTGAAACCTCAAAGAACTCTTACTGATGAAGATTATATGTATTGAAATTTATATTAGCTATTAAAACTGGGAATTAAAGTATTTATCAATTCACTAAAAACCCATTATATATTAGCATAAATAGCATTTTTTAAAAAATAACTAATCTTCCAATCAAATTTAGCAAGGAACGACATTGGTTTACTTCTTTTTTTTTAATATTTTTAGATGTTGATAGAGCTTTATTTCATTCATTTATTTATATGTGGTTCTGGGAATCAAACCCAGTGCCTCACACATGCTAGGCAAACGCTCTACCACTGAGCCACAACCCCAGCCCGGTTTACATTTTTGTAAATCTTTTTAATGTTTGACTTAATAGAATAAATCTGGATTTTCATACTTGCATCTGTATTCAATCTGTTGCAATATGTTGTTTTGGTAGAAGTATATTCTAAAAGATCCAGCCCCACACAGATATGTAATACGAGAGAAGAGTCTTTTAATAATCTTTTCAGATAGTTGTGAATATTTTTCTTTAATACTGTACCAAAATGCAACAAATAGTAGTTTTGTAAAGGGTTAATTGCAGTGTGGGATCTGAAATCATATCAGTGAACTTTTCATACTATTACACTAAAATCTATTAGTCTGTCTTGGTTTTAATGAATCTTTTAGCCATGAATGATTTTATAATATCATGCATTGGTCATGTAGAAAATATTGATTCAATGAGTTACTCAATTTTTCCAAGTGTAGACCATTTTATTACACAACATCAACAATTACATGTGTTAATATTTCTAGTGATCTCATCAGAAAAACCTTTAACTATGCTGTCAAGTTCATGGTTGTAGATACAAGTTTTCCAAAATTCTTATTTTAGCTTGAAAGTTGGAATTTTACCATGGGCAACAAATATTGTTGCCTATTTTCCTTGAGGTTACGGACTCATTTCTTTCCTTTTAGAGAAAATGTCTGCCAGCTACCCAGGCCTGAGTAAACTGTCTGCTCGTCATTCCTTCGCATAAAACAGTGATGGGTGAAAAACAGCGGTTGGTTCAGGCATGTAACTCGGCTTTTCCTCAAGACAGACAGCAAAGGCTCTGTGTGTAATTCCCATGTTGTCCCACACAATGTTACAAAGGAAGCATTCTCAAGGTTGAACTTTAATACAACAAATATTTGTATTACTTCAGCAAGGATGTTCCTAACTGCAGCTGGATTTGCTCTTTACTCCATTGAGCACTTGGTGGTGAAGAACACAGTAACCCCACAGCGACCCTTCTGTGTGTTCTGTTGCTACTGCCTTGGTTTATGCTTTGCCAGCAGTTTTACCCCCAGTCATTGCAAACGTTAATGTTGTAGAAAATGTGGATAAAGTGTTATGAAATGGTTTTGACCTCCCAGATCCTCTGAAAGGATCTCATCCCTAAGGCTCCATGGATCACACTGAAACATAAGAATGTTTCAATTCATTAAATCATCACAAGTGTTCATGTTCTTAAAACTCTAGGTGTATATTTCCTTGATTCAGTCGATGTCTGAAGTGTTGCCCTGTATATTAGTTATAGCGATGTTCTGCTGAGATGACGTCTAAGGTCATTCTTTCTCTCTTCAGGTGACCTGGTGATTCTCGATGGCACTCCCATTGGAGGCTGGCTGCAGGGCCGAAGCTGCTGGGGTGCCCGGGGCTTCTTCCCATCTTCATGTGTCCGTGAGCTCTGCCTCTCTTCTCAAAGCCGGCAGTGGCACTCACAGAATGCACAGCTTCAGATTCCCGAATATTCCATGGGACAAGCTCGTGCCCTGATGGGGCTTTCTGCCCAGCTGGATGAGGAACTGGACTTCAGGGAAGGAGATGTGATTACCATTATTGGAGTTCCCGAGCCAGGCTGGTTCGAAGGGGAGTTAGAGGGTCGAAGAGGCATTTTTCCAGAAGGTTTTGTAGAGCTTTTGGGGCCCCTGAGGACTGTGGATGAGTTGGTAAGTTCTGGAAATAGAGAAGACTGCATTGCTAATGGTGAAGTAGATATCCCTCTTGGAGAAGAAGAAAGAGAGCCAGATGAGGAGGAAGAACAGTCAGGGACCTATGGAATTGCCCTCTACAGATTCCAAGCCCTGGAGCCGAATGAGTTGGATTTTGAGGTAGGGGATAAAATTCGAATCCTGGCAACCTTGGAGGATGGCTGGCTAGAAGGATGGCTGAAGGGCAGGACTGGCATCTTTCCTCACAGATTTGTAAAGTTATGTCCTAACACCAGGATTGAAGAAACCATGGCCCCACCTGAGGAAGACCGCCTCACCAAGACCCCAGAAATCTCTTCGGATAGTTTGGAGAACTCCTTAGTAATGGAGGAACCAAGACATGAATCTCATGAGTATGAAGCAGAGAAGCCCAGCTATGTACTTTCTGAAACCTCCATTTCTCCCCTAGATCATCTGACTCCTGAGTATGATGTAAATAAGAACTCTGATCCAAGTGAAGCCTTCTCAGGAGGGCCCCCCAGAAGCCCAGGTACAGAGACTGTACAGCCTGTTGCAAAAGACTGCTCTGTAACTGATCCTTTAGAGGTGGTCAACGGTGTTTCCTCCCAACCTCAGGTACCTTTTCATCCCCAATTGCAGAGAAACCAGTATTATTCTATAGCAGAAGGGAGCCACCAAAATGCAGAACACTTCTCTGGCCACTTTCCTCTAGAAACCAGGACTAGAGACTACTCCAGCCTACCTCCCAAAGGAACCTATGCCCAGCGGAGATTCCTTCAGAAACCAGAGCCCCCGCTTCACAGGGGCTCTTCCCTTGCATCCTCAAGGGTAGCCAAACCCAGCCAACTGAGCCTTCAGCTCCAGGGTATGGCAAGGTATGCTAAAAAGCACCTAGCCTCCAAAGAAAATGCTTCCAGCTTCTGCTCTTCATCAGAGAGATCAGAGAGGAAGTCTGGTCCGAAAGGCCAGAGACCCACTGTGGAAGTAGCAGCACTTCCACAGGGAGACGGCAGCATTGACCTGGATTCTAAGTTGACACAGCAACTGATAGAGTTTGAGAGGAGCCTGTCCGGGCCTGGCACAGAGCTGGACAAAATTTCACGCCATTTTTCAATCATGGACTTTAACTCTGAAAAGGATATTGTCCGAGGTTCCTCAAAGTTAATTCCCCCACAGATGCTACCTGAGAGAAGAAAAGTCCTAAGGCCACCGCCACCCCGACCCTGCGCTCCAGCATCCACTTCTCCCCACGTGCTGGTTGACCACAGCCCAAAATCTGCACCCCCCTTGCCAGTGCGGCCCTCTCGCCCAGCTCCCTTGCCTCCCTATGCACAGCATAGGATGAATGCAGCCTCTCCCAAGCCCCTCTCCTGTCACCATCCTAGCTGGGAGACTCCAGAGAAGGAAGACCCTGAGCATATGGAAAAGAGTCTGGACCAGACATCCCTGTGCCCCTTAGTACTAGTGAGGATTCAGGAAATGGAACAGGACTTGGACATGTACACCAGGGCTCAGGAAGAGCTAAACTTGATGCTGGACGAGAAGCAGGATGACTCCTTAAGGGCGGAGACCCTTGAGAATCTCGAATTCTATGAGAATAACATTGAAAGTTTGAACCTGGAACTCCAGCAATTGAAAGGTGAGTGATGAGGAAAATAATGTGCCCTTATTTTTTGGCACCTGCCAGTCCCAGTAACAGCCTGCCAGCGTGTTTTAGGGGTTGTTGCCATCTTTGTTGGCAGATTGATTTGCATTTTCATTACCCAGTTTCTTATTCCATCACTACAATTAGATTGCTGTCTGTTGCTATGTTCTATGACTAGTTTTCTCTGACTTCACTTGTTGCTTAAGGAAGCGCAAGCCTTAGAGACATTTGTGTACCCCATTGACATGTGTACCTCCTGTGATGTCCCTGGGGTAGTGCAGATGAGAAGTCCCTAGATAAAACTTTCTTGATCAGGCTTACAAGGACTACATGCTTCTAGGCCAAGACCCTTGAGAAAATTGCAATTTGTATCTCTGCAGTCCAAGGACTCATTTTCAGTAATAATAATTATAACATTTCTTAACTTACTAGTAAGGATTTAGTACAATTTGCTTATATAAAGAGTCTTCATGTATTCTTTAAAGGTGTGGGATAATTCATAAGGCTTTTTTATAGAGGAAGAAACTAGGACTTACAGAGATTAATTTGGCAAAGGAGCTGGGATTGAAGATCATGCTTTTTACTACTATAGTTTACTACTTCCACCTTGCAATTCAAAAATTCATAGTCTCTGGAGATTTCAGATTCACCAGGTTCATAGAAAAAATAATTTATGGAATAGGAAGAGAAAAAGGGAGCCACCAGCAATTGGCCTCTGTCCCTAGGAGATTATGACTGCCAGTCACTCTTGGTCTGTGTACAAGACCTCTGAACCTACATGTCATCAGGAAAATAAATGATAAAAAGTAGTCTGGGGATCTAGAAATTGCAGGATACTAAAAGAAATAAAAGCAGAAGGCTGGAGGTACAGAGAGCCCAGGCAGATTGAGGACACAGGTCTATCTCTTCTCCTACCTTAGATCTCTAAAAGAGAATGAGAAATGTATAATTAAAATTTTTCAACAATAAAGAGTATTATTGGAGCCAGCCCTGGTGGTTCATGCCTGTAATCCCAACTATTCAGGAAACTGAGGCAGGAGGATCCAAATGTAAGGCCATCCTCAGCAACTTAGTGAGACCCTGTCTCCAAAAAAGATTGAAAGGGTTGGGGATGTTGCTCCATGGTAGAGGGCCCCTGGTTCAATTTCCAGCACTGTGGGGGAAAGGGGTTGGGAGAGGTATTATTGGAATGCCAGAAATCAAGTAGTTTTCTAAAAGATGGAAAGCAGATGGTATTGAAAACAGGGAGGAAACCTCTATCCAAAATATGCTTAGGAGAGGAGCACAGTTCTAAGGGAACTCCACACTCAGAGTTGTGGCAGTGGGAGGGGTCTTGGGACAATTAGGGAACAGCTGAGCCCCAGCATCACCTGTGGCAACATTTGTCTTTGAACACTAGGAAGGTGTGCAGACATGTCCTCAAGAAGGTGTTCATGGGGCTGGGGCTGAAGCTCAGTGGTAGAGCGCTTGCCTAGCATGTGTGAGGCACTGGGTTCGATCCTCAGCACCACGTAAAAATAAATAAATAAAGGTATTGTGTCCATTTACAACTAAAAAAAAATTTTTTTAAAAAAAAGAAGGTGTTCATGTAACATGCATACCTGAGCTCTTGGAGGAATGCCAGGTACCTTGATGACTCCAGATTACCCAAAAAGTGATTCTAAGGGAACCTTGGCTGGGGATTGCATCCCCAAAGCCATAGCAAGTTCTAGGGTCTTCTCTTGTTGACCACACTTACAAGACTCAAGATACAATTGTAAACTATTATGTTGCATACACAGGTGAGAGAACTAAAGGCCCTCAAATTCCAGGTAGCAGGGACTTCCCAGAAACCATACTTTTCAGAATGAATAATGTTCCATTAAACTATTTTGTCTCCTGTGCTTAAGAACATTGTACCATGTGTTCAAAGGGATTCGTGGATTAAGGGACTGTTGTACTAAGCGATGACGTTGCTGTTCTTGCTTATTCACCTGACCTTATTTTTCAGGACTAGTTTAGTAATGCAACTAGTATTGTTACTACGTATTTTTTTAATTACTTAAAGTTTAATACTGGGAAAGCCCTAGAGTAGGTAGTTGGAGTCTCCATCATGAAGAATTTAAAAAATTCAAATCCACCAAATACAGCATTGGGGATATTAATGTGGTCTTGTGTGTTTGCTCGTGGGTGTGTCATTTGTATCTACTGTCAGGATGTTGAAATTACTTATCCCTTGTAATCACAGACAATGCCTCCTAAGGTCCTCTTTTTGTGTGTTCATCAATGTTATATCCAACAACATAAATAGTCCTTTAAGGGCTAGGGATATAGCTCAGTTGGTAGAGTGCCTGCCTTGCAAGCATAAGGCCCTGGGTTCAATCCCCAGCACCGCAAAAAAAAAAAAAAAAAAATAGTCCTTTAAAAGGAGGAAATTCATCAGGTGGAGTACCAGGCCTTACTTTTGTAATATAGTCCTGCATAACCTCTGACCTTGAAATTTAAAGGCCTAAGAGTTAAAGTATTTTCAATATTCTGATTCTGGTCAATATTATATTTAGTTGTTGGATGCCTACTGAGAAAACAGGTAATATCTATCAGCATATCATTTCTCACACACCTGGTGTGGTGTTTCACGCATAGTATGAATCAAACATTTCTAAATGTTTGATGTAATGGTTTGGATCTGAGATGTCCTCCAGAAGTTCATATGTTAAAGCTGTGGTCCCTGATGCAGCAAAGTCTGGAGGTGGGGTTTTTGGAAAGTGATTGGCTCATTAGAGCTCTGACCTCATCAGTGGACTAACCCACTGATGGCTGAATGGACTACTGGGAGGTGGTGGAAACTGTAGGCAGGCGGATCATGGTTGGAGGAAATCAGTCACTGAGGGTGTACCCTTGGGGACTATATCTTATCCATGGCCCCTTCCCAACCTCCCCTGCTTCCTGGCTGCCATGAGCTGAACAGTTTTCCTCCATCACACCCTTTGCCATGATGTTCTGCCTCACTCAGGTCCAAAGCAATGGAGCTGGCTAACTCTGGCCTGAAACCTCTGAAACCATGAGTCAAAATAAACCCTTCATCCTCCAGGTTGTTGTGTGTCAGGTGTGTTGGTCAAAGAGATGAGAAGGTGACTAACACACTTGATGAACTAAATGAGGTTGGATTGAATGGCCTGTTTTACCTTCCCTGCTTTCAGAGATCTCCCACCTCTGTTGTTGCTTTGACTTGGACTCCGGAGGAGCTGAGGAGGTCAGTGCAGAGATGCCAGCTCCCTGATCAGACACAGCTAATGTAGTGGAACTGTCCAGCACTGCACGGACCCTCAGCGAGGCTCTTTATTGTAACTATTGTTCCATCTTAAGACCCAAGAATTAGGAAGCCAGGAAGGTTCATTTTCTAGAAGCTCTATTTGTTTTTCATATCTGATATGTTACAGGTCATAGTCCCCATACTCTTCAGGTATCTTTCACCTTTTTTTTTCTTTCCATAGCTGTTTGATAGTTGAAAATACTAAATCTTAGTGGATTCTTTTGGGTGGCACATAATTCTCATTCATGTGGTCTTGTATGTCTGGTTATCTTTCATTGTTTGCTGGACATAGAACTTGGGAAATTTTAAGACTGAGATAAAGGCACCTGATTGCAGAGATGATTTTCACTTGTTTCTGTCAGTTGTTTATGGTCACCTAATGTTTCCAAATTCCTAAAGGTAGTAATCTTTGGGATTCAGGAACAAGAAATTGAAATTCTTGGTAATTCCCAAATTAAAACTCACTTTGTGGGTTCTATTGTCATGTATAATGAAAAAGAACCAATAAAAAAAATAAATATCCGGGCGCAGTGGCGCAGGCCTATAATCCCAATACTTGGGAGGCTGAGTCAGGAGGATCGCGAGTTCAAAGCCAGCCTCAGCAACTTAGCAAGGCCCTAAGCAACTCCGTGAGACCCTGTCTCTAAATAAAATACAAAATAGGGCTGGAGATGTGGCTCAGTGGTGGAGTACCCCTGGGTTCAATCTCTAGTACCAAAAAAAAATAATAATAATAATCATAAAAAATAAATAAATAAATAAATAATAAAACTCACTTAGTATTTTAAAAAAACCTCTTTATTTATATGTCCGTAAATAAGAATGGTAGTGACCATAACAATCAACAGTGAATAGTTTTACTGTGCTAGGGTCACACTAAAATTTTTAAAGGTTTTTATACATACATGAAATAAATGCATGGCTATTGTTATTGTGAACCAAACTATTGTGAGTATTGTTGTATTGACATGTTAAAATGTTCCAGACTTGATAATAGGCTTTTTAAAAAGACTTGGTATTTTTAGAGCAGTTTTAGGTTCATAGCAAAATTGAGAGGAAGGTACAGACATATTCCCTACACATGTAGAACTTCCCCCATTATCAACATTTCTGAAACGTGTTACCTTTTATCATAAAATAATTTTAGACTTAGAAAAGTTGCAAAAATAATAGTTTCCATGTACCTTTCACTAGCTTCCCCTAACTTTGCCATCTTACTGTAGATGACTATAGAATATTTATCCAAATCAGAAAATGAATATGATAGTTGACAGTTGATAATATAAAATATTAAAGGAACATTAATATAAAATGTCTGAAATCATTTAAAAGATTACACAGTGTATATGTGTATTGAACCACCACATCATACGCTTTTTAAAAATTTGAGACAGGGTCTCAAATATTTAGTATTTTTAAATTACTCTTAAAATAGAATTTTAAATACACAAAATATTAGTTTCCCTTCCCCAAAGTATTGATCTTAGGTTAGGTTAGGTTGCTGAGGCTGACCTTGAACTTGTGATCCTCCTGTCTCAGCCTCCCAGATTCTTAGCATTACAGGTATGCATCACTGAACCTGGCTAATACCTCATTAATATGTATAATTTTAATGTTTTTATGTATCAGTTAAAAATCAAATTTTAAGTCAACAAATTTAAGTTCAACATTAAAAAAAATTCCCAAAAAAGAAACATGCATTATAAACATGAAATTGTAGCACAAAGGTAATTATCTATAATTTTAAAATTAGAATCTCCTTTTCACACTTTAAGAGAATTAACTTATTATTATACATCCTACTAGTCAAACTATTACCACCTATAACCAAAAACAGTGAATGATGAATTCAAAAAATGGCATATACTTGGAAGGTTTTTTTCCCAGAGAACATTCTATTGTGATTGTCAAACAAATGTGCAAATAGTTCTCTTAGCCTTAACAATTTGGAGCAAGTGTGATGTTCAAGATTGCAGCCCAGTGCATGAGATTCTAGTCACGAGGTTGAATGCAAACTGCCTATTGAGAAAATGGGGCAGTTTTTAATGATGTATGGTATTTTTTATCATGAAAATTTTTAACCCATGTTAGGTTATTTATTTATTTTAATAATAGCTTAAATTTACTCATTTACAATGTATGAACAATAGTCCCTCCTTTCTCACAGTTATTTAGTAATCTTTTTTAGCATATGTGACTGATAGTGGGTGAATGATTTTCAGGGGTGGATCAGGAGTTGGGTGTGGTCATAACACACATATAATCCCAGTGACTCAGGAGGCTGAAGCAAGAGGATCCCAAGTTTGAGGCCAGCCTCAGCAACTTAGTGAGACCCTGTTGCAAAATTTTAAAAAATTTTTAAAAAGACTGGGATGTAGCTCAGTGGTAAAGCACCCTTGGTTTAATTCCCAGCACCATTTTTAAAAAGGGAAAATAATCCAAGAAATGATAGAATTATTTTTTTAAAAACACATTTCCCAGGTTTGCAACAATACCTGGTACTTTGTTCTAAGGGATTCTCTAGCAGCCTACTGATTAAAAAGCTTTCTTTTTGTTCAAGGTGGTTATAAATTCTATGTTGAAAATTATAAGAATAAAAGTTATTGAACTCAGAAAATATTTAAAATTTAAAAATATTATCACAAATATTTAGTATTTTTAAATTACTCTTAAAATAGAATTTTAAATACACAAAATATTAGTTTCCCTTCCCCAAAGTATTGATCTTTGTTTTGTGACTCATTTCAGACAGAAAAAGATTTTCATTTTACACTGATGTTGTTGGGCTACTGAGTGGTAGGAAGGCATCTCCAAGAAGGGCCATTATGGTCCATTCTGCTTCATTTAAGATTACTTTCTATTTTAGCAATGAAAATATTTTGCTTGTTCTGCCTTTTCCTTTGTCATTGAAATTTATTACTTTTCCTAATTCACATTCAGTTTCTGATTTTGCATAGGACTATTTCACAACAATATTCCTATCTTTGCTTCTTCTGTTAAAATATTTTCAGAGAGCACTGAAGGATGTATCTCAGTGGTAAGCACTTGCTTAGTATGTATGTCCACTGCCTGAGTTCCATTCCCAATGCCTGAGTTCCATTCCTAATGTCACAAAAAAATAAAAATTTACAGAGAAGACTGGGAGTATAGTTCAGTGGTAGAATGAGTGCTTAGATGTGTAAGGCCCCCTATTCAGTCTCCAGCACCCCAAAGAGATCTGTAGAGATATAACCCACAGCAAATATTAAACACTGGAAAACACTGGGCAAGCATTTTTGGATAGTATTCAGATGATAGAATGTTTATCTAGAACTGCCAATTTAAGGACTTTGTTTCCAAAACTTGATTTCTTAAACCATCACTTACAAGGTTTGTAAAGGTCAGACTATGCAAATAAGCTTCTTAATACTTTATTTGCAGGCATGACTCACTGTGAGCAGCACACATGCTCATAAATACACATGTAACATGGCAACAGTTGCAAGCAAAACTAACTGATTAGATCCTGCCCACCTCTCACCTTCCTACACACGCTGTCTTGGGTGCAGGAAGTGTCAACAGCAACCCTATATTCTCTGTGTTAGTATTTTCTGCTGTTGCCTTCAACTTGACATTGGTGGATTCCTTCAAACCCACAGTGTCTCTGCATTAATTCTTAGGCTTTATTCTCACAGAAAAATTTCAAGATTTAGAAAAGACAGAACTTCCCCAAGAAATGCAGAGAAAGAATTTTCACATGGAAATATTAATTATTCTCAGCCCAGATCCAACCGAAACCAGTTCCAAGACTTAATGTGTCTTGTACCTTGGATGACCAAGGGATCAGGACCTCAGCTATAATTTCACAAAAGGGTTAGTGCAATTTCAGTTTGTCCTCAGGAGTCCTCTAGAATCTTAGCTTATCATTGAGAAGGTCTCCCTTTGGACTCCTCACTTTGCAAAGGCTCTGGGCTTTGAGCTTTGACTCCTTTCCCTCAGAGGGCCATTGACACAAAAATTCAGGTGTTCAGGTACTGGCAAATGCCCTCACATGACACGGTTTTTGTGGTTATTTACCTCTCTGGCATTCTAGTTTTCCCTTTGGTTTTAGCCTGCTCTTTACTTTCTTGTCAACATGATAGTTTTAATTTTTCTTTTAATATTTCCTCTAAATTTTTTAGCTTTTTTCTATGGGAGGGTTGGTCCGAATATTTAGACTTCACTTATTGGAAATTAAAAAGCCAGTATTTGGCTCTGACAGAATTAGGAGTTTTACATTGGAATTATAACGCAGAGCGGGGGTAGAATATTAGATGGTATTTATAGCTATCATGTGTTGGGGAATGAAAATGCCATTCAGTGTGGGCTGCAGTGTGAGTTTCACCTCAATAGTTCATCCACCAGAAGTACTCATTTGGTTTTACTGTTCTGCTGAGGGCAGGGTACATAGCAATGACCACCGTGGATATACTTTCTGCCCTCAGGGAGCTTCCAGTCAAGTGAGTTGCTAAACAACAAGTCCATTGACTTTCCAGGCAGTACCAATATTACAGGTTAGTCCCTCAGACACTTAGGTTTCCCAGCACACGTTACTTTTAGAAGTCCTGGTCAGAACCACCTGGTGCCTCCCTGAGGAAATCTTATTTAACATACCATAGTCCTTTTTTATCTCTGGGTGAGGTTCACATACTTGAATTTGACAAACAGTCATGATGTGCATTCATGTCTTTATTTAGCAAACATTTCTTGAGCACATACTGTGAACCAAATGCTGGCTACACATTGATTAGTAAGAACAACATAGTCATAGTATCATTCATATTTGTGTCTTTGAAACTCTAGTATCATGCTGATGTGAACCTCGTAGTTAATTGTGCCGTTTCTCTTGCTGTCTTTGAATCATTTGCCATAGAGTTACTTTCGGTGTGGGTCAGTGCCAGGACTCTATTGTTTCTCAATCAGTATAGTGTTTAGTAAACTCTAGAGTGAATCACCCTCTCCCACATGGGAACCTGGCTCCTCAACTTCTCTCTTCCCTGCCTTTAAGGTAATGCCAAGAGGGAGAGTGAACAGAGATTCCCAGTTATTTTAATGACATCTTGCAAATCAAATCAGAATATAAGGAAAGAATGTTTTCAGCAAGATATTGAATGAGATCTAAGGTTCACTAAAAAGAGTTAATAGATTATCAAGTTATTGATAGGAAATAACAACAGCTTTACAGAAACCTGATATAGAACATTCTAGGCAGATTTTTAAAATTGAGACTATATTTTTTCTATGTCCAGAAGCAATTTGTCATTTTGAAGACTTCTTGGAATGCTTCAGAATTCTTTCCCAAACTTATAAAAGATAATAGAGCTAAGTAGCCAAATCAATTTAGGGTCTTTCAATATGATAACAATTTATGTAAAGGAAATAATAATATTTTTTCTTTTTTGGGGGGAGGGTACTGGGGATTGAACCCAGGGGCACTCCACCACTGAGCCACATTCCCAGACCTACTTTGTATTTTATTTAGAGACAGGGTCTCACTGAGTTGCTTAGGGCCTCCCTAAGTTGCTGAGACTGGCTTTGAACTCGGATCCCCCTGCCTCAGCCTCCCAAGTGCTGGGATTACAGGCGTGCACCACCGCGCCTGCCATATTTTTTCTAGTTTGTCATTACATAAGGAAAATGCAAGTATTCTTGACTTGTGCATCTGGTTCAGGGCGTTGACTCAGGGCAAATGAGCTCAGTTACCTCTAATGGATTTTATTCCTCATATAAAACAACCACAGTTGTCAAAATCCGTTAATAGTCCATGTTAATTCAGGACAGTAACCTGTTTTTCCTTTTAAATTTAATGTATGTCAAGAAATGAGCTTAGAATGGTTAACTGAGTTATAATTGACCCTTGAGTCACTATTTTTAGCAGTTCATAATATGGCTTTGTGAATTGTTTCTCACCCCCAGTTTCAGCAGAGAGCTGGAATCATCCAGGCACTCTAAGTGTCAGCTCATATTTCACTGAGGCTTTGAAGTACACAGTAAAAGAACTCCAGCGAACCTGAGACCTTCAGTCACAAACATTTGTTATTATGAAGAAAACAAATCTATTATGGAGAAAAGAAATCAGAGAAGACCTCCTGAAAAGTGACATTTAAGAGAGAAGGCAGGTGAGAGGGTCAGGAGCTAGCCAAGCTGTTTTGGGGGATGAAGGAGAATTGTTCCTGGGAGATAGGACAGTGAGTATGAGAGTGTGCTTAGTGTTTGAGGAATAGCATAGAGTTCAGTTTGGCTGGAACAGCAGCATAGGCATGGTCATTCACCATTCATAGTAAGAGAAGCCATCAGAATGTTTTAAGCAGGGGTAGTATGATCTCACAATTTAACAGAGGCATAGTGGCTGCAGTGCTGAGAGAAGACACCCAGGGCAGAGGCAGAGAAACCAATTAGAAGGCCAGTGCAGGAGCTTGGACCAGGATGTAGCGACAGGGATCGGAGACACTCAACTTGAGGTGCACTTTGAGCTACAGCTGATGGGACTTACTAGTGGATTAGACATGAGGTGTAAAAGAAAGAGAAAAGCCAAGGATGACCTTGCGGTTGAGCACCTGGAGGGATAGTAGTTGCCATCAATCAAGATGGTGAAGGCTGCAGGAGGAGCTGGTTGATGGAGAGGGTCCTAGGGCAGAGTCAGGAGCTCAGTTTTGGTTGAGTTGAGTTGCCCATAAGACATCCAGGTTGATTGGGCAGCATGATATAGCAACCAGAGTTCAGGTGACAGGTTAGGGATGGAGATATGACTTTGGTAATTGAGAGCATGGAGAGCATTATTTAAAGTGATGTCACTGAATGAGATTCCTACAAAAAGAGTACAGATGAATAAAAAGAGAAGAAGTCTAGGAAATGAGCCTAGGAACTAAAAGAGCGGGTGGTAACAGTAATTACGATGACCTGAGCTCTTAATACTTGTAAAGCAGTGTGCAAGGTGCTCTTATACACTTTAGTCCCCCCAAACTCTCCACATTTGGAAGATGAGAAAACAGGTTTGCCTGTAGTCTCAGTGATAAGTGGTAGGACTAGATTCCAATCTGGGTCCGTTTCTGTGTTAAGTACAGTTTTACTAGATCACACAGCAGGTGCTCAAGGGATCCCAACAAACTCTTGCCAGCTTTCAAAATAATTTATGCCATCGTAACATATTTTAGCACTCCCTTCTGTTGAAAGCTGCTTGCTGTATTCAGTATACCCGTGGATATACAAGCATTATTTTTGTGTTGATCTTTGTTTAGAGTATTTAATCCTTCCTTGCAGATATACTCTTTTTTTGGTACTGAGGATTGAACCCAGGAGCACTTAACCACTGAGCCACCCACAGCCCTTTTTTATATTTTATTTAGAGACAGGGTCTTGCTGAGTTGCTTAGGGCCTTGCTAAGTGGCTAAGGCTGGCTTTGAACTCTTGATCCTCCTGCCTCAGCCTCCCAAGCCACTGGGATTATAGGGATGCACCACCACACCCAGCCTGATAGCTTATCCTGAATTTACTCAGTTTTTCTAGAATGTCCCCCATTCATACCAGTGATACCCATGAGCTGCTCAGGTTTGTTTCTCTAGTTGAACCTTCCCTTTACTTGTAGCCCCTAAGTTCATTTTGAGCTTGATACTTCCTAAACTCTTCTTACAGTCCTGTTCCATGTAGAACGTTCACCCTTCAGAGTACATCAGATTTCCCCGAAACACCTCTTGTTTTTCTATATTTCAGCCCTTTTATGCTCCCAGGCAGACTCTTTTTCTCTGTTTCCGCCTCTCTTCAGGCAGTTGTCCCTTTTTGCCAGCACTTAGACTCTTCCTCTGTTGGGGCACTTGCCTTTTGATCTCAGGTGCCTTTCTCCTCCCTCGGTTCCAGATCCTGTCTCCAGCAGCCAGGGGCTGTGGTGATGTAGTCATTCTAGGAGCAACATCAGCCATGAGATGGGATCTTCTTTAAGCCCTCCCTCTACTGTCCCCATTACCCCTTAGGCTGAGCAGCAGCCACACTGACCATGAGTAGAAGTGCATTCCTAGCCACATCCACATGTCCATATTTCTTGAATTCCTATTGTGTGCTCGGTAATTTGGGTTACAGGTAATGTGATCCAGAACTTAGTCCTGGGGCATTCCAGTGCTTAGGAGTATGGAAGATCAGGGAGATGAGCCAGCAAAGGAGAAGGAGCAGCGAGTCAAGTAGAAGGAAAGCAAGTGAAGAGAGCAAGTGGCCCCATCACAGCTGCTGAGAAGCCAAGTAAGACAAAGCCTAGGAATGATCATTGAGTTTGGTGGCCTTGTCAGAGCATTTCACTAGATGGGACCAGAGCCCTATTGGAATGGATCCAAAAGAGAATGAGAGGTAAAGAAGTAGAGGCATTGACTATTCTACTTGCCCCAAATTCTTTCACAGAGTTTTGCTATAAAAGAAAGCAAAGAAATGGGGTGGCAACCAGAGGGGACATTAGATTAAGGGACTAATGGAAGTTGTTTATAAGATGGAAACCTGTGTTCCTAGGTTCCAGGGACTGACCCACTAGAGTGGGCATGTTCAAGAGGCATGAGAGAGGGGCCTAACTCTTGGAGCAGAATGTGGGTTGCAGGGAGGTGGCCTGGGAGCAGAACAGAGCCAGTTCCTCCAGATCAGATCCAAGGAGGGAGGCAGCACCTGGTGGGGACAGATAGAGGCAGCATGGCAGATTTGACAGTGAAAAGGTGAAGAGATTAAGTGACTTCCCCAGGAGTGAATGGCAAAGTTGGGATTCAAGCCCAGGACTATCAGAGTCTGTGCTCTTACCCTTCCAGGGCCACTGCCTTCAACCTAGCATTTAGCTCCAGCATGTACAAAATAAATGCTCCAAGCATTGATTCATTAAACATTAAGTACCTACTGTGTACCCCAGCTGCAGAGCTGTGCTAGAAGATAAATTGCACCTAATCCTTGCCCTCCAGGACTTTTCAGTCCACTAAGAGGAGATGAGCAAGTACAGTGAAGTAAACAGCATAGGAGAAGTATCTGCAGGTGCCCAGGAAGATAGCAGGAAATACAGGAATGAGAGCATCACCAGGCAGTCTTAGGGAGTGAGGAGCTGACCATCAGCCTGGAGGGACAGCATTGGCTATTACAAGGCCTTTACAAAAGTTCAGGAATTACCTGTCCTCAGTAGTTTTCTGATGTTATTTTCAATCTCTTCCATTTCTTCCTTTACTCTTTTTCTACCTCTCCATCTTTCTCTCTCTTTCCAAATCCTGCTACCTCATCTTCACTTGTAGACCATGTGGCAGGACCTACCTACTCTGGGAGTCACCACACAGTCACTGGCTAATAATCCACCTTCTAGTAGCAAATAAACACCCTGGGCAGGATGCTCTGTTGGACTGTTGAAAAGAGCCTTTCCCTTTGTGTAAAGGGAATGGGAAAGCAGGGAGAGGTCACTGTCTCCCGGGTTGCATTTCACAGGCAATCCTGGACCAGGAAAAGAAAAATTTATTCTCCCCTTCCCTCAGCCACGTTTCTTTGTATACAGATTTATTATGCAAAATAGCAACCCTTCATAGGGTTGTTTGGGTTTTCTTTTTGTTGTTTGTTTGGTACTAGAAATTGAACCCAGGGGTACTTTACCACTGAACTATATCCCCAGTTCTTTTTGTTTTTTATTTTGAGATAGGATTTCGCTAAGTTCCTGAGGCTGGTTTTGAACCCCTTAGCCTCTGGAGCCTCTGGGATTGCAAGTGTATGCTACTGTGCCCAGCTCACTCACAGGTTTTGATTAGTTCTCAGTTATAGTAATGTGAAGGTATAGCTGAGGTAGTTTATACCTTTACAAAAACTCTAAGGCCTTAAAGGTAATAGGACTTAGAGAAGAAGCAGTAGAGGGAGCCCCATAATATAGCCAGCTATTCACTCTGCTATTCAACAACAATTTCTCTTAGCTTCACACCACCTTTCCTGGATTATTTGTAATTAGTGTTCTTCTTACTTATAATTTAGTTCTCTCTTTTAATCTCTTTTCTTGACCAATTTATTCAGTATATTTTTCTTATCATGCTAGTTTTATCAAAGATACTAAGTTGTTAAAGAGAACTTTATTGTCCATAACAGTTAAGGAAAGACTAGTCTTTATTTTTAATTGGCCTGGAAATAGAAAGATCATAGAACTGTAGATTTAAGGTAGCAGAGATACCAGTATCTTCCTCATTTCACACATAAGAAAATGGAAAACCAGAAAAACTAAGCATAGTTCAAATTGATAATTAGCAGAAATTGAACTTCTAGAATCTGGGTGTCCTCTTTCCTCATCTCATTGGTTCTTTGTGAGTTATTCTGTTGCTCTGTTATTTTTTTTAAGAGTAAAGCCATCTTTACAAATAATGTCACCCTCCCATTGGTTTAGTAAACTAGATCACAGTCTTTATTGGGTTCAGGGGATAAGTTGTAGATTACTGAGCCAGTCAGTACTGGACAGTGTTCCTGTGTAGGTCTGTGTGCTCGTGTGTTAGGTGGTAAGGACTAGCCCTGGGTCAGGGGTGGTTAGAGCAGGACAAGGGAAGGGTAGTGTGGGTGGGAAAGCATCACTTGCTCCATAGTGATCCTCTTCTGCATTAGACCAGGGTAGGGTTTCCTTGTTGGTTCACTTGGCTTGAGGGAGATTAAGAGGTTACTACATATTAAGGTAGTCCTCTTTGTCAACTGTCATGAAGTCAAACAGATCTAAGTTCAAATCATGGCCACACCATGTACCTGTTAATGTGGTCTTAGACAGGTTATTCAAACTCCCAGATTATCTTTTTGCCTATGGTAAAATAAGGATAATTACATGCCCACCTTGCAGAGTAGTGAAGATCAAAAGGAAAATGTATATCAACTTCCTAGCGCCAGGTGCTGCACACAGTGCTTGCTGGAAGCTCAAGAACTGTGGTGCTGTCGCTGCTGCCGCCACTGCTGGTTTGGAGGGCACAAGGGAACAGACAGGTGGGTGAAAGCCTTGGGAGAACGTTGGAACTTTTGACATTCTAGAGCTTGTCACTGTTAGTAAAGAACAGAAGGTGCACATGAGGACATTAGGTATTGGAAGAAAAGAAAAAAGAAGTTGCAAGGAATAGAGATCCATGGATTATTAAAGCTAGAGGGATCAGAGAAGTCACTGTGGCCACTGCCTCATCTTAGGGATGGGTCGGTTGAGTCCTAGAGAGACTTCAGAGTTTGCAAGTAGTAGAGCAGATGTCTAATTATGGACAAATAGGGATTAGATGGAGGTTCAAGGAGTCATTCCTGGACATTCAATAAATGACCACACAGCTAAAAAAGCAATCTAATTAAAGCCTGACTCTTGGGGTGTTAGTCCCCTATAAAAAACCTTCAAAGATCCTTCATTATCCTTGAATAAAAGAAATGGCATTCAGGTCCCTTGGGATTTGGCCCCTCAACTTATTTCTTTCTCCCCCCCCCCCCACCACCACCACATGTTCTCTCCTTTAAACCTTATTCCCCATTTTTTACTTCTTGCATAGACAGTTGATGGGGCCCCTGCTTATCCCCGAGGGAACTATTCAGATGCCACCACCTGCAGGAGAGTTCCCCTTGCCACACCAGGGACTTTGCTTTGTTGCCATTGCAGCTTGTGCTTGTCACATACCACATACCCCAGGTGATCTCAGGGACAGTGTGTGGCTCCCACTGTTGTAGGGGGCAGGAGCTAACTTCATCTTTTTCTCTTCCACATGCCTCATGTACAATGGGTATCTACTTAATGATTGTTGAATTTAAACAGGCATTTGAATAGCAGTGTTTGTAATTTCTAGCCTCATTCTCCAGTTCCTAAGTATTCAGTATAAATTGGATAGGAAAGAGAATTAGGAAATGAATAGTTTTGATGCTTCTCTGATGTGACAAATATCTAGGAAAATGTGAAAGCAGATATACCTACCTTCTGGACAAGAGTTTTTTATAAAATAGAATTACCACACACCAGAGAAGAACCTTTTCCTCCTTTAGTGGAATGGCTCGGGCAGTGGGCAGTAGGAGCCTGAAAGGCTTGTGATTTGAGTGACAGTATCTGGTAACTGGAATCCTATTGAGGCAGAACTCTCAAAGGAAGGAGCATTCTTCCTCTAAGTAAAGGGAAAGGAAAGGAAGGGAGTCCCCAAAAGATTCAGAGGCCACAGATTGGAAAGCTGGACTCCGAGGACAGAGAATAGGGGTGCAGTTTGGGCTGTACATGCGAGCATTTGTTTGTACCCTTGGTGGCTTACTAAAGGATTAAAGAGGCAGATAGTCTGATATATGACCCTAGCTCAGGCTTTCAAAGGGGGCTCTTTCTCTTTCACACTGCTTTTCTGCAAAACCTTTAGGGCAGCAGAATGCTCCTACCTTCAGCACACGAAGCAGCCGAGCCAGTCTGACCGGCTTGAGGGAAACACCAACAGACCTGCCAACTCCAATCACACGAACTCTAGTTACTAATTATCTCCTGGCCTCTGAGGGAAAGATATAGTAGCTCACTGATTGGATCCTGAAGTTGAAATGACTCCACATTTCTCTGGGCTCCAACCAGAGCAACAGGAAGAGTGTCTCAGGTACTTTGGGAGACATTTTAAGCAGGACAGATCCAGCCTGAGGCTAGACTGCACCTGTTGGTGTTTCAGCCCAGCCAGGGCCCATGGCAAAGAGAAGTAAAACTTGTGCCTGTATTGAACATGAGTGAGACTCATGCGATTAAAAAAGAAAGAGAAGTGGAGAAGAAAGGGCCCCGGGGCTCCAGCTGGGAGTATGAAGACTGCAGGAGTCTCCGGAAGAGGAACCTGGCGGTGCTGGATGAACTCTACACAGAAAATGGTTTGGACTCCACGTACCCATCCAAAGGGAGGAATCGGCCCTACAGAAAAAGGGATTGTGGATACTGGGATTTTGAGCAGAGTGAACCAAACTATATGGATTATGGAGAAGCAAATGAAATTGCAAAGGACTGTATGCTCCAAGGAGGCTGTGATGATAGTTATAGGAATCCAGAAAATGTGGATTATGAGAATGTGAGGCCTGGGATGAAGGATAATTGGCTTTCAGGAAGCCCACATGTGACCCGGAAAGCTGGAGGATATGAGAAGACAAATGGCTACATTGATTGTAAGGATCTGAATTATAATCCTGAGAACTTGAAAAGAACTGAACAGTGGACCAATTACAGGAATTTGGATGATTCTTTGGGGAATTTATATCAACCTCAAAACTGGTATATGGGCCTCAGAAATTTGAACTATAGTCTTGAGGATTGTAAAGAGAGTAACTTGTACCCTAGAAATTTCAACAATTTGTATCATGTTCCTAGGTGTTCTGTTAATGGTCAGTTTATGGATTTACCAGATTTGAATGGTGTCAGTGGAGATAAAGAATTTGTTAAATACCATGAAGAAGACAGGAATGTTTATCAAAATGATAAAATCTACCCCAACACAAAGGCTCATACCATGGATCAGGGTAATTCTGATACAGAAAATAAAGGCTATTGTACTGTTTTTGCAAAATGTGAGCAAAAATCTCTTAATTATAGAGGAACAGATGCTCTCCATCAAGGAGAGACTTTGAAGTGTAATGGCATCGACAGACCAGGAAACATGGCACTTAGGGACAGAGGGATCATTCCAGATGGTCTGCAGAATCAGTATCCTAGGGGAGAACAAGGAGAAAATCATTTTGGGAGGCCTCGGAGCCCTTCATTAGAGGACACCTGGTACTCAGAGGAAGAGAGAACATTAACTGGCCCAGACACCTGGAGGAGGAATAGTTGCTTCCGCCGTACTGCACCCAGCACCCTGAGGCGCTCAGAGTTTGTGCAGAACAGGAAGAAATCCCAAGGTAGGAACTCGGCTGTCCCTCTGATAGGATAAAGGATAAGGCATGAAAATAGATGAAAAGGTGCTTTATCAGGTTCAAGGAGCTCCGGTGCACTTAAGGAATCTGCCCCCAAAGTTCTTAGCCAGTGTGTAAGAACAATCTTTGAGATGTGATTCCTTTGGGAGGTGTTTTACAGAGCGAGAGTAAGTGTAGTGCCATAAACATGCGACATGGCTTTAAACACCAGAGACACACCTCATGGGAACTTTCTTCTACTCTTAGTTTTGTCAGCTGTCTCTGATCTCCAACCTCTTTCCATTCATACCCTAATATTTTTGTTTGTCTTGTAGGGGGGACAGCAAGTTCATTGTCAGGGCACCAAGCTGAAATTTATTGTCCTTTCACACTGCTTTCTCTCAGTCTCTACACTTCTTTAGTCATTAGTGGAAAAAAGACTTGACATCTGTATAGATTGCTCATTCCTTGGCATTCTGGAGTCTTAAATGATGATGAACACCAAAATGCTGGTGGAATTCAGATCATTTCCATTTTTCATGGTGCTTTGTACCTATTAGGTATTCAGATCATTTCATCTCACTGAACCTTTGCTAAGTTATGTGTAAAATGGGAATATTAGGAGTCTTTGATCATGTACAGATTCTTTCTTTCTTAACATGGTGTTTTTTCCAGTTTATGAAATGAACTTTATTTTTACTCTGTTGTTTTGTAACTTCTGGACTCCCTCCTGAATGTTTTTTTCATATTGTATATTTTGTTCATGCCAAGCAGCCTGTCTGGCTCTGACCAGTTTAGGGGAATCCCAGTCATGACTAGAGGATGGGGTTAGTTAGAGCTGGAGAGGGTGAATGATCTGGAAGGTCCATCTCATACCCTCCTTCCAAGTGGAAACTTTCTCATCGAAGTCTCTTTCAGAAGAGGCTGGCTGGATAGATTTGTGCTGGGGGCTATCAAAGACCAAAAAGATAAGCCCCAGTAGATCCTGTAACTGCTCCAACATGGGCCCAATTTAACTCCAGTTTCCACAGCACCATTCTGGACAGAACAGGCTATCTACCTGCACTTACGAAGATAAAAATGAAACCAAACCGACTTTGAGACCTTTTTTTTTTTCCTAAGTGCATTTTCTCCCTGAAATGATAGGGATTGGGTGACATCTAAATTCCTTCCAACTTAAAAAAAAAAAAGTCTGGTTCTGTGATTCCCTGTGTAGGTATTTGATGGTTCCCGCCCCTTCCCCCACATCTGCGCCTTCAGTGGACTTTGCTACCTCTCTTCAGTTCCTTATTGTATTTAGCCTCCTAACTGTAATCAGGTGTTTCTGTTCTGTTTGACTTAACAGAGTCAAGCCCTTCTCGCTGGACTGTTGTAATGTGCCCTCTGATCTCTCTGAAACCGACTCAGTTCCACCTTACATCATTTCTGTTTTTACAGCTCTCTTTGTATTTGAGAACTTAACTTTTGAAAGTATTATTCATATTTAGCTCAGTTGGCACCCCTTTTATGCCCCTGATATCCTCTCTGACCAGTAAAATAAAATCTCATATTTACTAGAAATGTTTCTGCTTCCTCGGGTTCTCTAGCTGTCTTAGTGTACAGGCCATGGCCCTTACTAAGTGTTACAGAAAGGAAACAAGCATTGGCGTGGTTCTGCCCTGGGTTCAAATGTGTCTCCCTATTTACTAACAGCGTAACTTTGAGCAAATCACTTAACTTCTCTGAGCTTCAGATTCCTGCTGGTAAAATGAAGATAATACCTGTCTCATAGTAAGATAAGAGAAAGACAGCACTTCCATGTCTGGAACACAGGAGTTGCTCAAAACTACCATTTCACCGGGCACGGTGGCACACGCCTGTAATCCCAGCACTTGGGAGGCTGAGGCAGGAGGACCATGAGTTCAAAGCCAGCCTCAGCAACTTAGTGAGGCCCTAAGCAACTCAGTGAGACCCTGTCTCTAAATAAAATACAAAATAGGTCTGGGAATGTGGCTCAGTGGTGGAGTGCCCCTGGTACCAAAAAAATAAAAAAACAAAAAACAAACAGAAAAAAAAAACCTACCATTTCTTTATGTTTCATCCACCTTTCTCCCTTCCCCTTTACAAGTGGCCCCACCTGACTGTCACTCTGTGATCCCCTGTTCCCTGAAATCCAGACTAATAGCTACTGCTCCCCATTGGACATCTGCCCTTGGACCTGTAAATACTTCAACCTTGAGTTCCAAATGGAACACTCCATCTTTTCCTCCCTTTCTTCTCTCCCATTGTTCCCCACTATACCCCAAATCCATCAGAGAAACAAACTGCTTAGTGGCTTCTCCCCACCTGTCTCCCAAGCCAGAAAGCAAGTCTTTCCACTTGTTTTCTTTCCTACCTTTTCAGTTCATTCTCCAGAGGCCTTTCTTAGGTTTGTTAGGGCAGGTCTGTTGAAGTTTTGTGGTTAGGCCTAGGTTATGGACCCTAGTCCTAGGTGGTGGTCCGCAAACCTAAGGTGGAGCTTTTCTAAGGTTTTAGTGGAAAACTGGAAATGTTGATCAAACCTCCGAACTTGGAGGGTCTTAAATATTAGATCTGTCTTCCCAGCAGCCGTTGGTTGTCGAGTATCTGCAGGACTCTTCAGCTTCAGTTGTCACTACTTTCTGCTGGGTTCCTTGGAGTCTCCTAACATGCATGGTTCAATTCAAGGATTCATGGGGAATTTATACACAGATTTTGAGGTTCTCCTCTGTGGCGTCCTCTTTTCCAGGATTCTCCCTTAACATCTCACCCCTTCAGAGTCCCAGACTTCAATCTCTGGTTATTCAATCCAGTAAGATTGCAGCTTTTGGCTCCCTTCTTTATTTTTACTTTATTCACCCCTATGCTAAAAGACTAGGGATTATCTTGGGGACAAAATTGAATAAATATGGGTCTCACTAGTTTGCTCTTCTTGTGTTTGGTCATGTCCTCTCCAGTTTCTGTCTGCTTTTGGTTGCTTTCTAATGTCTGCATTGAGTTATTATTTTACTGTCTTGTCCAGAGTTGTGAGTAGTCATCAGAAGGCAGATGAGTGCAGTGTAAACTGCTCTGCTGTCATCAGGCCAAGAGTTGTCTTTAAGGTTTTACACTTGCTACTAATATAAATAGTTACCATGGGAGGGGGATCTAGTGTTTCAAATTCCATGTTATCTGTTTTGAATTGAAGTGATATTAGGATAATTGAATGAAAAAACTCTTAGAGAGAGAAATATGAAACTAGAATCCAGGTGACGGTTAAGGCTGAAGGTTCAACCTTTAGTGTCAAAAGGTTAGAAGGTTGCATCATAGAATCCTGTCAGATTATTACTAGAAGGAACCTTATATATCAACAAGTTAATTGTTTTGTTTTTGTTTTGTTTTGTTACCAGGGATTGACCTTAACCACTGAGCTATATCCCTACCCCTTCTTATGTTTTATTTTGAGACAGAGTCTCACTAAGTTGCTTAGAGCCTTACTAAGTTGCTGAGACTGGCTTTGAATTTGTGATCCTCTTGCCTTAGCCTCCTGAGCCACTGGGATTACAGGTGTGTGCCACCACACCCAGCCAAGCTCAGTGTTTTTATAAAGAATGGATAACCACCCATGTTTGGGTCTTGAAGTGTTTTTAGTGGGTTGCAACCATCATTTCTAAAAAATAAAATATAAGTGAATATAAAAACATTTTATACTATATCTCATGTAATCAGCAAATAGTTATGTGTATGTATACATAGCATTTTGTAAATGTACACACACAAGCATACTATAGAAGTGTGGATCACAGTAAAAAGTGAAGAGAGATGTCAGAGAAACAGAAACGGATATCCAAGGAGACTCAGCCAAGTGTTGGATCAGGAAGAAATCTGAGTCCTTCGATGTCTAGACCAGTCTTTTGCCGTGTCACCACAGTCGAAGCCAGAAGCACAGTGATAGATTTCTTCTGCATAAATGAACTTAGAAGAGCAGAAAGCACTGCAGAGTGGTGCAAGCATGCATCGCACAGCAGAGATGCAAGACAGGATGTGGCCTGAGGAAAGACCTGCCTTTGGTAGTTGGAACACAAAGCATGTCATGGGGAATTTGCGGGGGAGGGAGTGGTGATAAGGAAATTACAGAAATTCCTTAAAAGTTTGGACAGTAATTACAGTGGAGTGACAGATTCCAAGAAAATCTGTTTTGTGTTTCTCCCAAGATAAGAAAAACCTGCATAGATTTGAAGGTACTCTTTTTGTTAGGACTCTGATATTCAAGATATTTTTCCATTGTAAATGTGTGAGCATGATATCTCTGTAGCAAGAGTTGGTATTCAAGTTTATTATACCAACATATAGATCCCACATCTCCTTTGAATGCAGCTGAACTGGTGTTCATTAGCTAGCATCTGTACTTGGCACTGCACCAAGCATTGGGGGTATCCAGGGATGGCTATGTGCCCCCTCAAGAGGAGTTTACAGATCAATTGAAGAGACAAAGTGTAAAACTGAACAATTAAATAACTACAGAAGTACAGCAGTAAATACGTGAACCATCAGAATGGAGAAAGATCAGCTTTCACTTCAGCTATTGGAAAAGACTGCAGATGTTTGAACTTGGCTAAAACTTGAAGTGAAAATTAGGTTGAGATAGGGAGAAGCAAGGAGAATATTCCTAGTTGAGGAAACTATATGAGTAAAGATACAAAGAATTGCAGTGACAAAGCTGCATTTGGAAGATGGTGAGAAACACACCTGGGGAGAATGAGACTCCTGAGATCTTAGAAGCCAAGTGGCAGTGTGGACCCCAGCCCTAGGAGGAAGTCAGAGCTGACCCGTGCGTGCCAGGTCATTCTCAATGATGTCATCCCTGAGACTGTGAGCAGATGACTGTCTGAGTAGAGGATTGCCTGGGGAAGGAGCCTAGTGGTGCCCACAGTCCTGGGCCAGGAGGAGGAGGGAGGCCACATGGGGAAAAAGCATTTGAGAGGTCGGGAGAACATCAGAATTAAAGAGGAAATGGCCAACATTTTCCACTGCCTTGGTGACTCAAGGATAATGCCTTGGGATTTGTTGAGGAGGTTACTGATTGAGAAGATAATTTAACTAGAAGAATAAGAATGCAGAGTTAACTGCCAAAAATTTAGAAGGATCCTGGGAAGGGAGGTCATTGAGGGAGGGCACATAAAGCACTCTTGCAAGATTTTTTTTGCAAAAAGCATGAAAGATGTGACTGCAGCTGAAGGAGGCAGAGCTGAAGAGTCCCCGTGTGCTTACTTTCTAAACTCAGGATGACAATATCTGAAGATGGATGGGTGGATAGAAGGCAAAGGGGTGGGAAGTAAGTGTGTGGGAAGTAAGTGGTGGGAAGTAAGTGTGCAAGAAGAAATAAGTGTAGGGCCATATTTCTTCGAGAGATGGGAGGTAATTGACACTCTAGAGACAAGGATGAACTCTGGAGAGAAGAACACTCCAGTCTGGCCATCTCCCATCCAATGCAAAGGCCTTACTTCCTGGAATCATGAGTTATATTCTTAAGAAATCATGCTGTTTTCTTCCCAAGCTGTTGCCTAAATTATCTGTGCATAATATTCCATCAATAGGGAATATAGGTATGCAGAGCTCCCT
>JAJEJO010004014.1:840233-861641 GCA_020662805.1 Glaucomys volans
TAAAAAAAAAAAAAAAGCAGCTCTATTAGATGGTGGAGGGAAGCAGCCTCCCTGCAGCTCACCATCCGGCAGAGCCAACATTACAAGGTGGTGGTGTGATTTTAGCAGCAGGGAGAAGGGCTCTTTATCAAAAGCTCAGATTGCTTAAATTTTCACTAGTAGTGAGGTATTTTAGCATAATGGGTTTTTAAAAATATCTTGTTCTTTTGTTATATTAAAAATACTGATTGGGGCCGGGCGGGGCGCAGTGGCGCACGCTGTAATCCCAGCACTTGGGAGGCTGAGGCAGGAGGATCGCGAGTTCAAAGCCAGCCTCAGCAACTTAGCGAGGCCCTAAGCAACTCAGTGAGACCCTGTCTCTAAATAAAATACAAAATAGGGCTGGAGATGTGGTTCAGTGGTGGAGTGCCCTGGGTTCAATCCCTAGTACCAAAAAAATAATAGATTGGGGGCTGGAGCTGTAGCTCGGTGATAGAGTACATGACTGGCATGCATGAAGTATTCCCTAGCACTGAAAACAAAACAAAATACCGATTGAGCTCAAGTCCCCATTGAACTCAGCTCCTACCCCAAATCCCAGAGCCTTCCCTGAGGCAAACTCTGTGATGAAATTGGCGCCCTCTTCTTCCTGACCTTTTTTTGGGCAACTTACGTATTTTACCTATGTATAAAATGTGTATGGAAGTTGCAAGTTTTCTTTTCTTTTTCCTTTCCTTTCCTTTCTTTCTCTTCGTTTTCTTACAAAAATGGCAAGTTGTGCAGCTCTCTTCTACCCCTGTTCCTTTAACGCACAAATGTTCCCAAGGTGTGAGGGTGTTCCTAGTTCCCAGGAATTACTCCCGGGTCTGGCTGCCCCGGACGCCCAACTGAGATCGGCTCATTCCTAAGGCTTGAGGGTTAGGAACCTACAGTAGAAGGTCTGGCAAAACCCTGGCAAAGTGAGGGCTCCGCCTGGCCAGGGAGACGGACTGCAGAGAGTGCCCGAGCAGACCAGTGCGCCGGCTTCTCAGCTTCTCTCCCCAGCGGGCGTGCAGTGGCCTTGCAGTTCTTCCCTGAAAAGGGCATCCTCTCCAAAACGAGTCTTAGCACGGAGTAGGAAAATTAAGAGATAATAATCATGGCTTAAAACTCGGGAGGTGAGGGGACGAGGGTTTTAGGACTAGGAAGGAAAGGAAAACAACCCGAAAGGAGGGCGTTGCGCGCGCAGGGCGAGGCGGGCTCTGCGACCGCTCAGTCCGCAGCGCGGGAGTCCAGCTCCATCCTTTAGCACTGGCCCCGCCGAGATAGCCCGTCTGCCTCGGGCGATTCACATGGAAATGAGGGAAGCCCGAGGACGTGCCCACCCTATTCAAAGGGCCCTCGGGGCTTGAGGAGCATTCCAGAGCTCGGGGAAGGTTCTGCCCGGCCCGCAGACACCGGGACCCCACCATCAGCGCGCAGCGGGCTCTGGGCGCCGCAGGTACCTGCAGGGGCCGTGGGAGCCGTGGAGCTGGCGCCAAAGGAGGGAGACCCAACCCCCTCCAGGCGATCGGGGACCGAGGACCACCAGACTCCCGGGGAGGGAAGAAGTTGCAGGACTTTGCTCTTTAACGCCTTTGAAGTGTGTGTTAGAGTCGCGGGAAGCTGCGGGTTAGCGCGCTCCCTTCCTGAGACCTGTGGGAAATGAACCTGGGATGCTGTACTAACCTGAGGAGGAATGGCCTTGGGGCCCGAGCAACCACAGCCAAGGAATGTGTGTGTGTGTGTGTGTGTGTGTGTGTGTGTGTGTCCGTCCCACGAAAGTAAATCAGTGCAACTCCTGCAGGGCATCCTAGGAAGAAAATGAGAGCCGATCTGCGCATTTTATTCAAGGGCTGATACCAAGTCTGTTTCCTCCATGTGCTTGCAAATCCCCAGATATTATTCCTAAAGGAAAAATTTTTAGAGTCTATACACGTGGCATTTTTCTGCTCTGGATTTTACCTTAATATGGTGTACACAGCAAATTCTGGCCCCTGTTGAGGAAAGGACTACCTTTTGTTGAGTTATTACCTGTTTAATTCCCTTAGCGACTCTGCAAAGCCGGTATTATTCTCCTCACTTTACAGATGAGGAAATTGAGGCCCAGAGGTGAGCATTTCCAGGGGTCCGCAGCTAAGCAGTGGGAAGTCCAGGATTCAAAGCCTGTTCTCACTGCAGCAGACTGAGGGCAAAGGGCATTTCCCCCTCACTTGGTTGTTCCAGAAACTAAATATATTTGATTTATTAGTTAATGTACGCATGCATGTGTGCTGGGGTTCGAACCCAGGGCCTCACATATGCTAGGCAAGTGCCCAACTACCGAGCTACCTCCTCAGCTCGCTATAATGTTAGATCAAACTTTTTCATTAGCATATTATGTGAAATAAAGGGAAAACAGCTTACATTTGGGGTCATTTCAAACCAGATAATTTTATTTGACCTCGTGTTTGAAAATTTTCTGATTGTTAATAGGTTTATGGAGCCTGAAGATCACTGGTCTCTTCGGAAACACCTGGGGTTTCCTTAAAATTGCAAATTCGTGGTGGTTCCCACCCTGACTTGCTGAATGAGATTCTTAGGGGTGATACCTAGGAAACTGCAATTTAGCAAAAACATCTCAGAGGGATTTTTAATTGCACTGAAGTGTTTTGGGTTTTGTTTTTTAAAGGTGGTTCAAAAGGTTACAAATCCTATCTGGAAAAAAAATTGCTGAGAGTTTAAAAGATTTGTTGTTTTTCTCACTTTTAGTGTAAAAAAATATTGAACCTTCTGGATATACTCTGCCTACTTCTGACTGATGATTAAGTGCTTGCTGGTGCTTTGTGCTTTCAACTACTATAATTAATAGAACTTTGAATCCTGGGAGAGAATATTGTCCAAGGAATTATTAAGATTTGAAGCAAATAGGCCCCTGATCTTTTCTAGTGGGGATTCCAGGCTAGAGATGCAAAATGGCGTGTGATTAAGTACGTAGGATTTGGATTTGAATATATTTAGGTTATAATTCCAGAACTGCCATTTACTGGCTGCATAACTTCAGTCAGGGTGGTCAGCTTCTCAAAGCCTAGGTTTTTTAAAAAAGTAGGAGTAATAATACTTGCTTTAAAGTTTTGGTGTGCACATGAAATGAATTCAGGGGCATAGTCTGTAAATTCACTTGTGGTAGGAATTCAGTAAATGTTCTCCCTTTCCAAAACCTTCTAGTCTTGCATTAAAAATGAATTTCTTTTCTAAACTTGTCATGTTTGGAACCAAGAACCTTTATCTTTGAAGTTACAAAGAAAATGTAAAACAAGTGCACTAAGAATAAACAGCACTTGCCTCATAGGTGCAACCCCACAAAAAATAAATTGTATCTACATTGTAATTAATTTGGAAACATAATTTAGCATTGTGATGAAATGCGAGTTATACTTGATATTTTGCCATTCATTCTACCAAAACCAAAAGAAAGATATTTCTTCAAGAAAGATATTTTCCTATTATGTCTGTTTAAACTTTGTTTTGAATATCAAGTTTATAGAAAATCACAATAATACAAAGAATCTCCTTTATACCCTTTTCTTAAAATCACCAGTATTTAACTTTTTACCGTTTTTTGTTTTAATTCTTTGTCTCTCCCAATTTTTTTTTCCTTTCCAGTTACTTGAGAATATGTTACGTGTGTTACGCGTTCGGTATGAGACTTTAGTGTGCGTGTTGTGTCTAGATCCATTTGGTGTGTATTTTGCACGAACGTGGATACTCTTGTATGACTACAATAGACTGGCCAAGAAACTTTCAGCTGATGTAGTCATTATTATTAGTGTATGATTCATATTTTTGTTTGTTTGCTTTGTTATACTGGGGATTGAACCCAGAGATGCTCCACCACTGAGCAACATCCCCAGCCTTTTTCATTTTGAGACAGTGTCTTGCTCAGTTGCCCAGGCTGGCTTCCCACTTTGTGATCCTCCTGTCTCAGCCTCCCAAGTCTCTGAGATTGCAGGTGTGCACTACCATTGTTCTAATAGTGTCCTTCGTAGTGACTTTTTTCTTCAAATCAGGATCCAAGATAGAATCAGGATGAATTTAGCTGTCATCTCCTTAGTCTTGTTTTGTGGGAACTGTTCCTCAGGGGTATTTTCTTTTATTTGTCTTTAATGACATTGCATTTTGAAGAACACAGATCCTCAATTCAAGATTTGTGTCAGTTCATGCATTTGTGACTGGTATACTGCACAAGGGATATTGCATCGTTCCCAGACATGACATGGAAGCACATATGTGTTTGTCCATTGTTGGTAATACTAATTTTGATTACTAGGTCATAGTGTTTTCCATTTCTCTATTTGTTTCCATTTTTATAATTAATACATAATTTGTAATAAGTAATTCAAAACTGTGCATGTATTCTGATCATGATTCAACCTCACCAGTAGCACCTGAATCATCTATTGGTGATTTTTGTACCTGAACCAAATTTTATTCCGATGGTTGTAAAATGGTGATTTTTCTAACTCCATTGTTGTTTCTTCTGCTATTTGTGAATTGACATTCTACCATAAGAAAGTTTTCTCCCCTGTTTATTTACTTGTCAGTGTGAAATTATGGATTTTCCTAATTTTTATTTTATTTTTAGTGCCAGGGCATTTAACCACTGAGCCACATCCTCAGCCCTTTTTCATATTTTATCTAGAGACAGAGTCTTGCTGAGTTGCTGAGGCTGGCTTTGAACTTGTGATCGTCCTGCCTCAGCCTCCCATGCTGCTGGAATTACAGGCGCATGCCACTGCACCCTGCTATGGATTTTTATTTTATCCAGTGGATTATAATTCGTTGCTGTACTTACTGAGGTTCATATTCAGATTGTGCCAGATGGGTCAGTAGGAGCCTCTTCCATCATGTCTTCCATGCTTTCCACCACAGGATGTTTCAGGCTCCTCTGTGGCTTTAACCTGCCCCAGCCCTGACATTAGTCATTTCTCCAAAGAATCCTGCTTCCTTTCAGTGGAGAAGGAATTTTAGAAACCAGAATCTGGCTGCATTCTTTTTTAAACATTTGGAATTCCTAAATCCTTAGAGAAGGGGCAATAGGAAAGATTTCTTGAGAATAAAATCTGTGAAAGACACTATAGCTTCCCATAGTGGTTGGAACACTTACGTTTTTGCATCTCACAATCATACTCAGACTTAACACTATGTTTACTTGCCAAATTCGCAATTGTTTAAGTGCATCTTAAGGAATTTGAAGGAAACTAAGTGGAAATTGTTTCCCTGTTGAATTTATTTCAGTTGCTTATTTTAGTATTTGATGTGCATTTTAAATGAAAAAATGCTGCTCCCTCTTCATAAATAACTCTCATCCTGTCCATCTAAGGAACAGGTAATTGCAAGAGCTAATTACAAAGTGCATATTTGTTTGCAGTTTTAGAATCATGCAGTCTAGTTCTGCAGAAGTTCTTATAATCGAAAATACCATTAAAAAACTCAGTGTTTATAGTATTTTGTTTCTGCCTTCTAAGACAGTGAAGAAACCAAACCTGCTGTGAGTCTTGATTATTGTTTCAACAGGGAGACTTTAAGCTGTTTTTTTTTTCCCCCTAAGTTTTTGCTGATGTTGATTCACTGTCACAGTGACTGAAAAATGACAGGCCCAGCAATCACCCAGATCTCAAATGGAGGAGTCCTAATTCTTATCTTCCCATTGGCAAGTTGCCATTATATGTTCCCTATAATATTCTTTTTAATGTGCAGTATCGATGTTTTTATTTTCCAGCTCATTATTTATGCTGCTGAGGTCACGGAACAGGTCTTATAACTGATTAAGTGAAATACAGGTTTTTTTTTTCTTTCTTTTTTTGTACTAGGGATTGAACCCAGGGATGCTTAACCACTACTAAGCCACATCCCCGGCCCTTTTTCATTTTGAGAAAGGGCACACTACATTGCTTAAGGCCTCACTAAAGTTGCTGAGGCTTACCTTGAACTTGCAAATCTCCTGTCTCAGCCTCCTGAACTGCTGGGATTACAGGTGTGCTCCATTGTGCCTGGCTGAAAACAGTTCTTCATAAGGTCTGCACCCTTTCCAGTCTCTTTCACAAAGAACTTGTAAATACTGATTTGTCCTCCTGAGTGAGCTGGCTCCTTTTTAGGGCAGTCCTGAATGGTACTGCACAGATAGAATTCTCTGCAGGCATGGCTTGCTAAGCTCTCCATCCATTTGTACTTAGAATTGACACATTCAATCAGATTTCCTGATGATTGGCTAACAACAAAGACCTTTAGCTCTCAAGGAATGCTGCTTCTCAGCTCAATCTGTTGAAGAAGAGTACTCCTCTCACACCCAGATCTTCTAACCAGTTCTCTTTTCCTTCTAGAAATGACACTCCTCTCCTCTCAGTCTTCTTCCCTGGTGGCTCCTTCTGGATCTGTGTCCACTGAAAACCCAGAGCAGAGGATGCTGGAGAAGAGAGCCAAGGTGGTGGAAGAACTTCTTCAGACAGAAAGAGATTATATTCGGGATCTGGAAATGTGCATTGAGCGGATTATGATTCCCCTGCAGCAGGCACAGGTGGGAACTAAGGGATACAGTCAGCCTGGCTTTGAATGTGGTCCTCCATACCTGAAGCATTAGGTTATGGGAGTTCTCACCACAGATTTATTGGGTTTGAAATAAAGTCTGTGATAGCTGTTGCACTATAATTATAGACCAACTTGGTTTCCATAGACATTTTACTAAGGTGATGGTGGGGAAGGAGCAAAAAGTAGTTTGTATTAGCTTTCCATCGTTATGACACAATACCTGGGATAATCAGCTTATAAGGAGAAAGGATTTATTTTGGTTCATTTCAGAGGTTTCAGTCCATGGTCGGCTTGGGTCCATTGTTTTAGGGTCTGTGAGGCAGAACATCATGGTGGGGAGAACATGATAGAACAGAGCTTCTCACCTCATGGCAGCCAGGAAGCAGAGAGAGGAGGAGAAGGGGCCAGGGTCCCAGGATTCCCTTCAAGGGTGTGTCCCCAGTGATCTACCTTCCTTCCTCTAAGCCCTCCCTCTTAAAGATCCCCCCCCCCATCCCAATAGTGCCTCAGGCCAGCACAGTCCTTTTAACACATGGGCCTCGGGTGCAGGGGACACTCCAGATCCAAACTGTAGCATAGTGGATCAAGGATAAAAGTTGGATGTCTCTGTTCTAGGAAGATTTTGGTAAAAGCAAATAAAGAAAATTACTTGGGGCATTTTCTGTGTAATCCTTGAAGAGATGTTCCTAATATTAGTGATATGCCATTAATTTCATTCTCATGCATCTTTATACTTTGTTTCCCTTTCTCAGGTACCAAACATTGATTTTGAGGGACTTTTTGGAAATATGCCAATGGTGATTAAAGTCTCAAAGCAATTATTGGCTGCCCTGGAAATCAGCGATGCTGTGGGTATGAGCTCCTGCCATTGTTTCAGCGATGGGTGGGGTGGGAAGGGGCAGGGGCCCTCCTGGTGCTGAGCGTTATGCTTGGAATATGACATGTTAGTTACTTAGTTCAGAGGGTACTTGAGCCCCACTTCTCCTTTTATCCCAGCTTGCTTTGAAGTAGTGAAGTATGTTACTAATGGAAATTTTAGATGTCATAGAGTACAGTGTCTTTCAAACTGATGGTTGTAGCCCAGCCATTGTCCCAAACTGAGTCCCAATCTTGTGCCTAAATGATTGCTGGAATGGGGGTTGGGGTCAGGATGTTGACTTCGACCAGGCAGCATTCACCCAACTTACCTTGGAGAAAAGTGGTTATGGGAACAAAATGAGGGCTCTGTCCTCCTGAAGGAAGAGGGAGGGGCTGATTGAGGTGAAGGCACTGCAACCTTGTTAATGTTTCTTGAGTGTTTATCACCACCCCACATCTGGAGATTTATCAAGCTGGATCTCAGTTCTCTACCACTGAGGTTGCAGTATTAGTAGATCTTTTTTACAGATGAGGAAATTGAAGGACATTTGCCTGTTTAGACATGGCTGGTAATTGATGGGCTGACATTCAGCTCAGGTCTTTGTCATCCAAGCTCACACCAATCTCAGTCATAGAATACAGCTGCGAGTCTGTCACTTTAGAGAAGAGAAACTGCAGCCTGGGGCCTTGAGGAAGGAGAAGTTGATGTTGAGTTGACTAGAAAGAAGCCCTGGAGACCCAGCTTTAATATAACAACAAAGCATAAGGGCCAGCTTATGAGATTTTACAAGTATCTGTAATTCATTTATTTGAATTATAAAAGAGATGAGAGGGGTTAATGATTAATCAAGTAATTACTCATTTTTCTTCCAATTTGTTCTGTTACCCGTTGTCATGTTCAGCTTTCTCTAGGTGATTTTTCCCCTCTAGTCCCCTTTACATCAAAGATGACTCATAGGACTTTACAGTTCATAGCAAACTGGGATCAGGTTGAGGGCCTGGGCCAGACAGAGCCAGGGTGAGGACCGCCTGACCAAGAGGCTCTCCACCCAGAGCCTGAGCATGGGGATTCTTCCCCCGTCCTCTTCCTGTGTTCAGACCAGGTCAGTTAGCAGGTGTTTCTTTCACAAAGGGAGGTTGAGCTGTTCTTGTCAGAGCAAGCTGTGTGTAGGTTTGTGAGTTGCATGGAATTGAGGTGGTCTCACCTCCCGGAGATCCCCAGGCCCAGCGAAGTCACACTGCTGGGTGACACTTAGTATTTTTTCTTCTTCCCTTCATTTCTTGTCCTAAGTCAAACAAGGCCCTGGTGACAGGCTTAGATGTGTTGAGCCTCAGCGGGAAAGTGCTGGAGAATCAGAACTGAATGGCTCAGAAGCCAGGCCAGGGCGCTGCTGCCTTACAGAAGGGCCATAGGCAGGTCACGTTCCAGGGGAGGCGCTCGCGGTGTAGTCGAACACTGCAGTCTGGCTTCAGACTGTCACCCCCAAAGGCCAGCCAGTTCGTTCAGTGGGGAATTGTAAAGGACAGGGTTTGAGCATCTGATAAGTGCAGAGTCTGAGAAGGACAAGAAAGGCAAATTAAAGCTTTGTAAAACTATGAGCAAAGGGGAGAATGACATGAATTTTTTTTTTTTTTTTTTTTTTTTTGGAACCAGGTTGAACTCAGGGACACTCGGCCACTGAGCCACATCCCCAGCCCTGTTTTGTATTTTTATTTAGAGACAGGGTCTCACTGAGTTGCTTAGGGCCTCGCTAAGTTGCTGAGGCTGGCTTTGAACTCGAGATCCTCCTGACTCAGCCTCCCAAGTTGCTTGGATTACAGGTGTGCACCACCATGCCCGGCTGACATGAATTTTATAAGCAATTTTTAAAAACATTTTTTGTAGTTGTAGAAGAACACAATACCTTATTTTATTTATTTATTTTTATGTGGTGCCAAGGATTGAACCCAGTGCCTCACACGTACTAAGCAAGCACTCTGCCACTGAGCTATAACCCTAGCCCCTATATAAGCAATTTTTTAAAATCTTGAGTTTAGTACATTTTATTTTATTTCTAAGTGTTGTTTATGTTAACATGTATGAAACATTCCTTTTTTTATTTAGGATTTTATTTTTTAAATTTTTATTACATGACATATTCTTTTTTTTTTTAACTTTGCTGGGGATTGAACCCAGGGCCTTGAGTTTGTGAGGAAAGCACTCTACCAACTAAGCTATATCCCCAGCCCATATGACATATTCTTAATGGCTTGAGCAAATGTGTTTTATACAAACAGGATAAAAATAGAAAACCATAGTTAATTATCAGCAGTATTTAAAAATATATAGAGAAAAGATCAGAAGTAACTATGGTAAAATAGCAAAAGGTGAGAAGATCCACAGATGGGAAGGAATGACGAGCTGTAGGGAGAGCTGGGTGTCAGAGCCCGAATGGGATGAGGAGGTCTCCAGGCAGGAGGCCGCAGCCAGTGCTTTGGCGCTCATGCAGGCTGAAGAGGGTCTCTGCATTAAAGATTGATCGGCACAAGCGGTCCCAGGTTAAGCAATGTAAGGAGGGTGTCCATCCAGCTGTGACCCAAAGCAGATGTCCTAAGCAGGACAGGAGAACACTGCTGCAGAAGGCCCCCTGTGGGTGGGTTGGATCACTAATGAAACGAGGAGGGCATCCACTCAGAAGGCAGCCCGTGAGCAGAATTGGAAGCACTGTGTTCCCAGTACCTAGCCCGTAGCAGGCACTAAGGTATGGATGTGATTTGTCCCCCAATGTCCATATGTTGTGAGTCTGGTCCTCAGAGTGATGATGTTGGGAGGTGAGATCTTTAAGAAGTGGAGCTAATCTGAAAGGTTTCAGAGGTTCAGTCCCCAGTCAGCCAACTCCATCATGCTGGGCCCAGATTGAGGCAGAACATCATGGCGAAAGGACCTGACACAAGAAAGCTGTCTCCTTATAGCAGCCAGGAAGCAGAGAAAAAGAATAATATATTTTTAGTTTAATTTATTTTAATACATTTACACAGCACAAAATAGAAAGGTACAAAAAAACCGTTTAATGAAAAGCCTCCTCTCTGTTCCCAGCCACCCTGCTCTTCTCAGCCAGAAGCCACCAATTGCTACTGTCCTTACGTCTCTTCCCTGAGACAGTTTATCAGATACCAGCAATTACGGGTTTTCTCTACCCTGGTTCCTCAGCCCCATTTTTTTCAGCCACATGAATGGCAGCACACAATTCAAACTGTTCTCTCCATAGTGTATTTCCCAGCAGTTTATGTGACCCAGGCTGGGGTTTTAAGATTTTTTTTTTTTTTTTTTTGCGGTGCTGGGGATTTGAACCCAGGGCCTTGTGTTTGCGAGGCAGGCACTCTACCAACTGAGCTATATCCCCAGCCCCAGGTTTTAAGATTTTTAAATGTGTTCCGTAGGGGGGAAAAATAAATATATGTTTTACATAATGGCACAGGGTACATGTTATTTTACTATATCTGATGTTTTCTGATGTGTTCTTTTTTTAAATTGTTTTTTATTTTTAGTTGTTTATTTTATTTATTACCTTTATTTTATTTATTTATGTGGTACTGAGGATCAAACCCAATGCCCTCTGCATGCGAGGCAAGTGCTCTACCATTGAGCCACAACCCCAGCCCTGCTGATGTGTTCTTGTCCATTTATTTCATCAAAAAAAATGCTGATATTGACCCATTAAGTAGATTTCATGACCCAGTTTTTGATTATGCCCCACAGTTTGAATGACACTAGAGACTGAGTGAAGCTCTGCTAGTTTTGGTGATATACAGTGAACTGAGGCTGTGAATGATGATCAGTCTCCAGACAGTGAAAGTTCTCAGGATGCTAATTGGAAATAGGACGAGAAGGCAGAATGAAAAGGAAAAGGCAGGGAAATACGGGATGGTGGAAATGAGGATGTTGGAGCCTTAGGGATTCCAAAGTAGCCCTGAAGATCAAAAAGAGGCAGCCTCACTCCTGCTCCTGTGTCTGTTAGTGCAGGAGGCGGAAGTGAGACTTGTAGTGAGACAGGGCAGCAGGCGGTGAGGTTTGTGGAAAACAGCCAAGTTTCTCTTATAAAAAGGAGCTGTAAATAAGGGAATAAATTTGACTTAAACGGATCTCTGCAAGAAAAGGGAGTTCTGTGGGACACAACATGAAAACAGAGGTGACATTATAGAGAATGGGTTGGGGTGCCCTGAGGACTGGTTAGGCCCAGAGCTGCAGGAGGAACAGTCACTCATAGGAGAAGCAGGAAGCAGGATCATATTTGAAGGAGGAGAACAAGGATGAGGCATTTTCTTGTGGAACACTGCAAGCTGAAGATAGAAGGGTTGAGTATATTGACTGAAGGAGCAAAGGCAAGAGGAAGAATAATTTTAACAAGTTAGGGAAACAGCACACTCAGGAAGCAGCTATAAAAGAAACTGTTTTGTAGAAGTTTGCTTAGGAACCAGCGCTATATGCCTAACTGGCTGTGGACCAGGGGCCTGTGAATAGATTTCACAGAGTATATGAATTTGGTCAGAAAAAATGATTACATTTTTATTTTTACAAATTTTAAACTGAAAATTAACATTTATAAAGTGAACGTAGGAACAACCATAAAGTATTAGCAATACCTGTGACTTTGTTACCAAATGAGGTCATTTATTCCTATCACATTAGATTGTTGCAATTATCCTGAAATTTCAGTAACACTTAACCAGAAGCAATGTCTCCTGGCTTCTTATGTCACTGAAAGCATGGTGATTATCATGCTCATTGCTATATTTTGTTGATTAATGCTATATAAATAAGTGCATGTGTTGTATATCACAGATTAGTGCTTTTTAACATTATAAAGTAATATAATAAATTGTATTTATCATCCTATGTTTTTAATTTATACACAAATAAAAAGTTAGAAACCACTACTGTAGAAGGATTTTGTTGTCCTTGTGCAGATTTTCCTGGAGATTAGAGAGGGAGGGGGTTCTTAATGGGGTTCTGATCACGTGCCCACATGGAGGATGCTTGTAAATGCCTTCCTATGCTTAAACGGAAAGGGCTGGAGGCTCTGTTTCAGGGAACAGCTGTGTGTGTTCTAAAAAATAAATACATAGATGATGTGGTTCTCTATATTTTGCTTAGACTGAGTGCAGTGGTGCACGTCTATGATTCTAGCTACGTGGGAGGCTGAGGCTGGAGGATCATAAGTTCAAGGCCAGGCAGAGCAAACTTAATGAGACCCTGTCTCAAAATAAAATAGAAAGGACTGAGGAGATAGCTCCGTGGGAAAGCCCTTCTGGGTTTAATTTCTAATTCTGTAAAATATTAATTAATTCTGCTTTAAATATTTCAACTTTAAGCTATTACATGGAAATTTATTGATTTGAAGGATAGCCTCGTCAGGTCTTATAACAGGATTTAGCTGATGTTAAAGTTTGGTGATATACTTGATGACACAGAGAAGGAAGTTACTGACATGCCGTATGCTTGTGTGTACTCCAAAGGACCTGTGTTTCTTGATCACCGTGATGAACTGGAGGGAACGTACAGGGTCTACTGCCAGAACCATGATGAGGCCATTTCACTGCTGGAAATCTATGAGAAGGATGAGAAGATCCAGAAGCATCTTCAGAACTCCTTGGCGGATCTCAAGTACGACTTGACCACTTTGCTTCTATCATTGTTCCTTAGTTTTGCCTTGAAGCAGTCTGCCTGTATTGGCTGGGACTTCTCGTGACACCTGTCTATCTTGTTTTAAACATGATTATTGAATGACCTGCTTGCCCTTTTCCCATTATATACATGGAAATCTTAAGAGCTTTCCTGCTTGTATTTTTGTCTATTTAAATCACTTTATCTGTACCAAGTATTAAGTTAACATTTTTTGTTTGTTTGTTTTTTGGAACCAGGGATTGAACTCAGGGACACTCGGCCACTGAGTCACATCCCCAGCCCTATTTTGTATTTTATTTAGAGACAGGGTCTCACTGAGTTGCTTAGGGCCTCACTAAGTTGCTGAGGCTGGCTTTGAACTCGCGATCCTCCTGACTCAGCCTCCCAAGTCGCTTGGATTACAGGTGTGCACCACCACGCCCGGCCAAGTTAACATTTTTGTGTAAGAAGCAGCCAGGAATTAGAGCACTCACCTAGCATATGTAAGGACCAGGGTTCAATCCCCAGTATTGAAAAAAGAAGAAGAAAAAAAAGGAAAAGCACTCAAGAAGATAGTTTGGTGCAAATAAACAAGAACATATATGAACCAGGCATGGTGGCACAACCCTGTAATCCCAGCAACAAGGAACCTAAGGCAGGAGGATCACAAATTCAAGGCCAGCCTCAGCAATTGAGTGAAGCACTAAGGAACTTATTGAGACCCTGTCTCAGAACAAAGAAGAAAAAAAGCTGGGGATGTGGCTCAGTGGATAAGTGCACATGAGTTCAATGCCTAGTACAAAAAAAAAAAAAAAAAAAAGCATACAGAAGACCCAAGGGTATATTCTTAGGTAAGATTCTCCTGGTCTTAGGCAAGTTATAAAGACAGGATATATGGATAAGTAGATCAAAGTGAAGGTAGGGGCTTACTGACTTTAGAAGACTAGATATGCCTCCATAGACATTCCTTATTTTCTTTTATCCCATGTTATTTTTGCCCAGTGAGTAGGTATGTTCTGAGAAGAATGATAAAAATCAATTTCATCTCTCTAACAAACTCTCTCTTTTTCTTCATGCCCACTGCCCTGTAGGAGCCTATACAGTGAATGGTAAGTGCCTTGCGACTTGATGTATGAGCTGATTCTGTTGATTTTTCCTAACCCTTAAAAGGCTGACTTTCTTAATTTTATTTTTATTTTTATTTTTATTTTTTTATTTGTTATTTTTACATATACATGACAGTAGAGTGTATTTTGACATATACATACATTCATACCTCCCATTCTTCTTGTTGTAAATGATGTGGAGTTACACTGGTTCTATATTCATATATGAATGTAGGAAAGTTATATCCAGTTCATCCTATTGTCTTCCTTCCTTTCCCTTCCTTCCCCTTTGTCTAATCCAATGAACTTCTATTTTTCCCTCCTCCCCCTGTTGTGTATTAGCATCCGCATTGTAGAGAGAACATTTGGCCTTTGGTTTTTCAGGATTGACTTATTTCACTTAACATGATAGTCCCCTGTTCTATCCATTTACTGACAAATGCCATAATTTCATTCTTCCTTATGACTGAGTAATATTTCTTTGTGTACATCTACAACATTTTCTTTATCCATTCATTGGATGAAGGGCACCTAGGTTGGTTCCCATAGCTTAGCTATTGTGAATTGAGCTGCTATAAAAACACCAATGTGGTCGTGTCACTATAGTATGCTGATTTTTATGACTTTATTTTCTTTAAAGACAGAAACCTAGAAGTAGATTTCCCTTGCCATATTTTTTTCGAAAGCACTTTATATATTTATTTGTTAATTGCCTGTCTAATCCCAACATAACAGGGACTTTTTTGGTGTCTGTTAAATTCCCAGTACTTGGTATTTATCAGATGCCCAGTAAATATTCTTAACAACCTTTTAGTTAACAGTAGATCACATATACAACGTGGACACATAAGATTAGATTGCCTGGGACACAGTCATGGTTTGTGTGAGTGCCCTCTCTGATGTCTGCACAACAGCGAAACCCCCTACCAGCACATTTCTTAGAACATGGGCCAGTCATTGAGCAAGGCATGACCGTATTTGTTGAATGAAGGAAACTGGAAAGTGGAGTAAAGGAACAGAGCCATATTTAGGAATAACAGAATCCTGAGACACTGTATTATTGACAGCTGACTGAAGTTCTTTTTGCCTTCTCTTACAGGGGATGCACCAATTATATTAACCTGGGCTCCTTCCTCATCAAACCAGTACAGAGAGTGATGCGCTACCCACTGCTGCTAATGGAGCTGCTGAATTCCACCCCAGAATCCCACCCGGATAAAGTGCCTTTAACCAATGCGGTCCTTGCTGTCAAAGAAATCAATGTTAACATTAACGAGTATAAACGTCGAAAGGATCTGGGTAAGAAGAGCTTTATTGCTGAAAAGGAGGTGTGCCCTGTGAGAGTGCCTTCCTTCTTGAAAGAATTACTTCAGGGTTGCACAAGGCAGGTGATAGGTGTAATAGGGTTGTGGTAAGAAACAGTAGTAGAATTTGGGACAAATGTGATATTGGGTGGGGGAAAGGAGTAATAGTAATAAAAGCCCCACTTTGGGCCATTGGAAATAAGAAGCCAGTGACAAGGCAGTAAGAGTCTTAACCCAGATGAGGCAGACTGGAGAGGGTTGCCCGGGAGAGCCCTGCACCCACACGCCTTCCCTCTGCTCGCGTGGGGCAGTTCTTTTCAGTCCCTGCTTAGATTTCTCTGCACACCTAAACTTGGGATTTTTTATCTTCTTTTAGAAAACCCCAATCTGCCTACCTCCCTGGGTCTCCTCATTCCTGCCTCTCACTTCCCCTCCCAGTACTGTACTGTCAGTTGACCAGACACCCCTCCTTCTAGATAGCATGGAGTGAACTGGACCTTCTACTTCTCTTCCATCCATACTGAGGCCCTAGTATGAACACTCATGCCATGTAGCATGGTGACTGCTGGATTGACTTGTTTTCATTTCCTTGGACAACCTGTAATGTAGTGGAACCTCTTTGCCTGTCTGTCTACTGCTCTCCACACTTTGTCTACAGTTACCTAAAACCATTCTGTCTTCTACCTCAGTCATGTCACCCACATTCGTCTATGGTGCCGACTGTGGCTTTGAGAGTGCCCTGCCATGGAGCCCTTTCTCTTGGTTCTGCCTCCTGATGTGACGTAGTCTTCATTTTCTACAACAGTCTCCTTTCTTCTCCCATTCAGTCTTCCCCCTGAAATCCTTCTATTGGTATCTCCAGGCATTTCTGAATTTTGTACCTGATATATGACAATGTTAATCAGGTAACTAATGTACAGCATGTAACCATGTGAGATCACTGGATATAAAGATCTCATTTATATGTGAGACTATTGTTTTAGGAGTCTTATAGGGCTCAAAATTACTATTACTTTGTGCATTTTATTGCAGAGGAAAATAAGGCTCAGAAAAGTAAAATGGCCTACTTAAGGCCATGCCTTGTTTAAGTGACAGAACCAGGCATCAGACTCAGAGATGTCCCTGACTCTAGCCTTTGATTCTTTCCCTCACACCTTGGCTCCTTTCCTCCTCATCTCCAGCTCTTCTCCCAGCTGCCGACGGCCTTTCTCTGCTGGTCTTCAGTTATTGAATCTGTTCATAAATGATTATTTGGATTGATATTTTTGTCTACTCAGTTATAAGCTCATTGAGACAAACACTAGCTCCAGTTTGAGTTGTTGTTTTCATCTTTTATCAGTTTGGGGGGAAATGTGCATATTTTCAGGTTGTTAGGCTCATTTAATTCAGGCTCAGGAAAGTGCTTTTTTGACTAATCATCTTGACTCGCCCTCTAGTGCTTAAGTACCGGAAGGGTGATGAAGATAGCCTCATGGAGAAAATTTCCAAGCTGAACATCCACTCCATTATCAAGAAATCCAACCGAGTCAGCAGTCACCTGAAGCACCTCACTGGCTTTGCTCCCCAGGTGAGATCCCTGCCCCTGAAGGCACAGTGCATCTGACAGCTTTTCAGGGCTCTACCGGGCAGTCAGTGGGCACAGTTCCCTTCTCGGTGCCTCTTCTGGTTTTGCTAGCTGGTGGAAACAACTGCTGATGAAGTGAATCCAACCCTCCATTTGTTCCTTGGTGAGCTGCTTATAATATATACAAAGGCAAATTAGGAGGCCAGATCAACTAGCATATAATAATTATTGTGGTTTCCTCTAGGGAGCCTGTAATCTATTTGGGGAGACAAATCTAAAATTGTAGACACATTAAGCTACAAAGGATTTAAGAGATCACCTAGTTGAGCACCTTATGTTACAGATAAGGATACAAAAGTTAGGAGATTGAGTGGCTTGAAAAGCAGTTTAGCAACAGTGCAGAGAGCAGATCTGACGGCTCCAGGCTTCATTCTGCTGTATCATGTATTCAGGATAACAATTAGTGGAAAATACACGCCAGAAAACATTCAGTTGCTAAGTTTTACACTTTGTTCCCCAATTGCTATAATACTGAAAAAAACATTAAACAAGAGTGAGCTTCTTCTTGGCCCAAAAGTTCATCTGAGCTTTAATGGGAGTGGGGCAGGTTTGACCTAGGGAGGGGACAGGGCCTACCAGGCAGGGAGTCCCCTCAGGGAAACCCCCTGGGTCAGCAGGTGTGGCAGGGCCAGGGGGATGGTGAAGAGGGCAGCCTAACCAGAGCAGAGGACTTACATCAGAGCAGAGGGAAGACAGGCTGGAGGTAGGAGGTCCCATGTGTGTTTTGAAGGTCTTTCAAGTCACACAGAAGTGTTTAAATTAAATTCAGTATGATTCAGGAAAATATTAAAGGCTTAAAATTTAAATTCAAGATGTTCCTAAGAAAGATCATTTTGCCAGTAAGATGGAGAGAGGGTCCAGTTTGCTAACAACACTTGCTTATTTTGAACAGATAAAAGATGAAGTATTTGAAGAAACAGAAAAGAATTTCCGAATGCAGGAAAGATTGATTAAATCTTTTATTAGAGACCTCTCCCTCTACCTCCAGCACATCCGGGTAAGAGTCAGCATTGCTTTAGTTAGAAAGTTCTGTCCACTCTTCTGTTCATCTAGCATATTGTTCAATGAAAGTTAAGTAATATGAACTCGACCATTTTGACATGATGTGCTTTTTATTGGAATGCCTATAGATTATTCAAAAGTTACTCAATGTTTAGGAGATCAGCACTTTTGAATTAATTTTATTTTATTTACTTTTTTAAAAATATTTTTTAGATGTTGATAGACCTGTATTTTATTCATTTATGTATATGTGGTGCTGAAAATCGAATTTAGTGCCTCACACATGCTATATAAGTGCTCTACCGCTGAGCCACAACCCCAGCCCCTATTTTATTTATTTACTTTTGTTGGTGCTTTATAATTATAAAATAGTAGGATTTGTTATGATATACTCATATATGCACATAATATATTTGGTCAGTTTTATTGTCTGATACCTCCCCTTTCCCTCTTCTCCCTCCCCACTGGTCCCTATCCTTTTTTTTTTTTTTTTTAATGAAAATTCACCCTTTCACCCTTTTTTCCTCTCTAGTTTCCACTTACAAGAGAAAAATACAATTTCCGATTTTCTGAGTTTGGCTTATTTCACTTCATGCAGTGTTCTCCAGGTCCGTCCATTGCCCTGTAGGTGACATGATTGTATTCTTTATGGCTGTATAAAAATGCATTGTGCATACATTCCACATTCTCCTCTCCATTCATCTGTTGAGGGCACCTAGACTGGTTCCATCACTTGGCTGTTGTGGATTGTGCTGCTATAAACATGCCTTCTTAGATTGGTGCCATGGATAGGCCTTTCCTATCCCAGGATCAAAAAATATCTCCCATGCTTCAGTGCTTTCATTGTGCCCTTATTTTAAGTTTAAATCTTTGCCCTAGCTGGAATTTATTTTAGTTACAAGGTCTGAGGTGGGCATCCAGCTTTGTTTTCCAGATATCGTCCATCTTTTAGTGAGTGTGCCCACTGATTTGAAATGCCCTCTGCATTCCCTTTAAATAACTCCCTTCAGGTTTAAAAAAAAATGTAATTAGGTCTAAACTAAGGCTTATAAAACTTTCCAGGAACAAATTAACTTAAAGTGAGATTTGACAGGAACAGTATTAGGGCAGCTACCAAATATGTTCCTTGTCTTACAGCCTCTTGGAACTGTCCCCTAATTTTGATGAGTCTGGGTGGCTGTTTTCTCCCCCTGTTTTCTGAATGTGTAGCAAACACAAACCTGAGCCCCCAACTTAGACAGCTGTTTCCATAGCAGTGGATGATAGTATTTTGAGGTGGGACATATGGAAGATTCAGTGGATGGCACAATTTGGTTTTGATCACTAGGGTAGAAATTGAGAAAGAACATGTGGAACACTTTCATCAACTAGCATAAAATGAAAAGGCCTGCCAAATAATAAAATTAAGTAGATTGGCAGATAGAGAGTCAGAAGAACATGAACTAAGATTCATTGACCATATAATTTAGTATCTATATCAACATATGGGCTGATACCTGGGGACTTCATAATACTTCTCTAAAAAAAAAGGACATCATGTTTCACATTAGTTCTGTATTGGAGAGGAATTAGGAAGATCCTGCAGCTCATCTTTTAGACAAAGCACTGGCTTTATATGTACAGTTATAGGACTTAAAAGATCTAAAAATATCATAAAATATCAATCCAATGTATAAGTCCTTGATACGCTTTGCTACTGATAGGTTTACTTTGTTTTCCCCTAAAATGCCCTAATAGAGTTGTTAGTATTTTTAGATTTTGAGTTAATATCGATTTAATAGGCATCCCTAAACATAATAAGGAAGGCAAAGCTGGGCACAGTGGTACATACGTTTAATCTTAGCGGCTCAGGAGGCTGAGGCAGGAGGATGTCAAGTTCAAAGCTAGCCTCAGCAACTTAATGAGGCCCTGTCTCAAAATAAAAGAGGGCCGGGGAGGTGGCTTAGTGGTTAAGCATCCCTATGTTCAATCCCCAGTAAAAAAAAAAAAAAAAAACTAAGAAGGCAAAGCCCAACATGGTGCCAGGCAGTCAAAGAAAACCAGCCCTGGACTCAAACTATCATGACCAGTCAGAAGGTGGAGGGAGAGAGAGACAGTTAGCAAGCATAATATACTTTGCAGTGACAGGAAGAAGCAGAGCAGGGTGAAAGTCATCAGGGGAGTCAAAGTCAGAGTGGAGGAAGCAGGACAGAGATTGTCAAGAGTGGAGGTCTGGCAGTCATCTCTGAGAAGGTGACAGCATGAGCCAGGACCGCAGGAGGGGAGGTGATTGATTGTCATCAGTTCTGTAGGAATCATCTTGATTCTAATTTTGATTTACTTTTTTGGTGAATTAATAAACCTTCTCACCTAGGGGGCATAGAAAAATGCTAAAGTGATGATTAAAAAACCTCACCAGTTTTTCTGTAGCCAAGAGTCTTAGCTTCTCTCTGTGGCCCATAAATCACAGTTTATAAAAGTACTCTTGTTTCAAAGTTGCAATATTTTACTAGAGAAGAGAGTTTGCATGATGGAACCCTTTGTTTCAGACTGCTGTACGGGATGAGTGACGAGGGCTAGAGAGTGACGAGGGCTAGAAAGTTCTGTGTGTTCTTACTTGTGTCTCTCACTGGCTCCAGGAATCGGCCTGTGTGAAAGTGGTGGCTGCTGTGAGCATGTGGGATCTGTGCATGGAGAGGGGACACCGTGACCTGGAGCAGTTTGAGAAGGTGCATCGCTACATCAGTGACCAGCTCTTCACAAATTTTGTAAGTGACTCTATTCAGCCCATTTCTCATGAGTGGGTCATCTCAGATGGCAGTTAATTCTGCCCTTTAGTTATGTTCATGTCAAGGTTTATATTCAGAATAGGATTGAGTTTGAGGGACAGGTGGGGCCTGTATGTATTCAATGGATTTTTTTTGTGTTGGAGTTGGTCTCAGAGGGCAAACTAGGAAAGGAAAATTAGGAAATTTAATCTGGCATCACTATTGATAATTCTGATAAAAAGATAATTATTCCCAATATTCCTTTTCAAGTTGAGATATTACCAAATAGATCTTCACAAAGTATAAGCTACTTTCTTAAAAAAAGGCCAAATTGCTTGGGAAATTCTGAACAGATGAATATGGGATTAATTGCAAATAGAAAGAATTGGGTGGGGTGTGAGTTTCTTAGAGTTCTCTGCATGGCTGAAGGAAAACAGGGGGGCACACTTAGGAATTTGCAGGTGTTCTAACAGTAAATTACTTCAGTGAAATGCTACTTTTTATGTTCTTTTATCTGTTCAATACCCTACCCTCAATGTCTGTCCTTTTAGAAAAAAAA
>JAJEJO010004014.1:861741-937840 GCA_020662805.1 Glaucomys volans
ACCCAGGGCCTTGTGCTTGGGAGGCAGACACTCTACCAACTGAGCTATATCCCCAGCCCCACAATACCTTTTTTTAAAAATTTTTTTTAGTTGTTAATGGACCTTAATTTTATTTATTTATATGTGGTGCTGAGACTCGAACCTAGTGCCTCATACATACTAGGCCAGGGCTGTAACCACTGAGCTACATCCCCAGCCTGTCACATCTCATTTCTAATGCACACATATCCACGTGCAGTTTAGCATGCATCAACTGAGGAGCTAAAGTGGGATTAGCATCCTTTGCAAATGCCTTGATGTTTGAGAATTGTTGGAGATGTGTATGCTGAGATTTTGTGGATCTATCAGTGGGCCCAGCTGTGGGTCTGCGTGGTGCCAGCTTGTGTGCTGCGGGCAAAGCGACTGGTAAACACGACAAAATCAGCCTCACAGGTGTTTTGGAGACCTGTAAAGACAGGATTCTGACCAACTGAGCAACGTGCCTTTCTCATCCCTACAGAAGGAGAGGACCGAGCGCCTTGTCATCTCTCCCTTGAATCAGTTACTGAGCATGTTCACAGGGCCCCACAAGTTGGTACAGAAGCGCTTTGACAAGCTTCTGGACTTCTACAACTGCACAGAACGGGCAGAGAAGTTAAAGGACAAGAAGACCCTGGAGGAGCTGCAGTCTGCCCGGAACAACTATGAGGCCCTGAACGCACAGCTGCTGGACGAGCTGCCCAAGTTCCAGCAGTACGCCCAGGGCCTCTTCACCAACTGCATCCACGGCTACGCGGAAGCCCACTGCGACTTTGTGCAGCAGGCGCTAGAACAGTTGCAGCCGCTTCTTTCAGTGAGTCCCTTACCCTCTGTGGGAAAGTCATCTCTGAAGTTCTGAGAGTGCACAGTGGGGTTTTTCAAAAGGTTATCTGAACTAGAAGGATTAAGTGTGTCTCATTCAGACCAGCCCTTCAGAAATTCTTGATCTCTTGTTGGTGCTGTGAAACCTAGGGCTTTTTAAACTGTCTCCATCTTGAGCAATCCCCAGAAGTGCTGCCACCCTGGCCCCTAGGTGGCGCTGCAGAGCACCTTGTCTCCTGCATTGGCTGCAGTTGGTAGCTCACACCTGGCAAACTGCAGCTGAACTCTAGCTTCCAGGTGGTTCTAAAGGGACTTTGTTGGTTCCAGGGATCTTTCATCCATATTCTCTTGTTTCCTGTCTCATCTCTTTCCATTGACTCCAGTTACTCAAAGTTTCCGGCAGAGAGGGAAATCTGATTGCCATCTTCCATGAGGAGCACAGCAGGGTTCTGCAGCAACTCCAGGTCTTCACCTTCTTCCCCGAGTCTCTCCCAGCTACCAAGAAGCAGTTTGAGAGGAAAACAACAGACCGCCAGTCTGCTCGAAAGCCCCTCCTGGGCATGGTGAGTGTGAACAAGAGGTAGCACAGGCTTGGGGTTAAGAGCATGAACCCCAGATGGGTAGGGTGGCATATGCCTGTGATCCCAGCTACTCAGGAGGTTGAGGCAGGTGGATCACAAGTTCAAGGCCAGCCTGGGGAACTTTGTGAGACCCTGTCTCAAAATAAAAGTTTAAAAAGGCTGGGGTAGCTAAGTGGTAGAGACTTATCTAGTATGTGTGAGGGCCCTGTATTCAATCCCTGGTATGGAGGATGGGAAGGAAGGAGTGTGAACTCCAGAGCTGGACCATCCGGGTTCACATCCCAGGATGGAAACTTGCCCGCTGTCTTTGAGCATGGGGCCTCCCTCTTGGGCCTTAGTTCCTCATCTCTAGACATAGGTGATAACTAACACCTACATCATAGGGTTCTCACAAAGCTAAAATGAGTTGATATATGGAAAGCACTTAAGAAATGCGGAGCACGCCCGGCCAGGGGTGCACGCCTGTAATCCCAGTGGCCTGGGAGGCTGCGGGAGGATTGCAAGTTCAAAGCCAGCCTCAGCAATTTAGCGAGGCTAAGCAACTCAGAGAGACCCTGTCTCTAAATATAATATTAAAAAAGTGCTGGGGATGTGGCTCAGTGGTCAAGCCGTGGATTCATTTCCCAGTACCAAAAAAGAAAAAAAGAGAGAGAGAGAAAAGGAAACTAAAAGAAAAGTAAGCATTATGCAAGTATCATATCATCTTCATCCTCATCAGTGTTGAAGGACCTGGCTCTGTCTCTGTAGATGATCAGTTTGAAGGTTGTTGGGTGTCATCTGCCACAGCCTCATGCATTCATTTACTATTTCCTGAGTATCAGCACTGTGCCTCCTGGTACCTGAAAGCAGACACCTGTAGTTTTCTCACTTGATATAAACGGCAAGCTTGGATCTTACTGAAGTGTTAACGTTAATACATTGATTTAAGGGTATATTCTGCTAGGCCTGCCAGTTTTTAATCAAGTGTTAGAAAAGGCATTATAGTCAATCTCCAACTGCTTTTTTAATTCAATTCTTCCATATTTTAAACATTAGGGTAAGGTACATCAGGGTATATGGTCTCATAATCTAAAAATCTGCTGCTATGCCTTTGCTAATGAAATTTTTGCTCTTTATAATCCCATAGATGTTTACATTACCTTAAACGGTAGAACCAAATTTATTATTACCTTTAGTTTTTCTTTTTATGACTTACTTATTTGTATAGATGGTGAAGTCAAGATAGGGAAACTTAATTTTTTATGTGCATCTAGAAAATTATGAGAAGGCCTAGTGATATTACTTAGGTATTTTGATTTTTTCATAGCTACAAAGGTACCAAAGCATTGCTAAGAGGCCATGAGTTTTGCCTAGCCACACAGGCCCACTCAGTTATGTAAACATCTGCTGGGATGGTGAGTGGCTGATGGTCAGTGCCTCCCTTCTGGGACTCTACATAATGAGATTAAATATGGCTGCTAGAGTAATGGCCAGGCAGGGCTTCTTGTTGATGGTCTCTCTCATGTTGCCTTTTAGCCAAGTTACATGCTACAGTCAGAAGAACTCCGAGCCTCCTTGTTGGCAAGGTATCCCCCTGAGAAACTCTTCCAGGCAGAGCGAAACTTCAATGCTGCTCAGGACTTGGATGTCTCACTTTTGGAAGGTGACCTGGTGGGTGTGATTAAAAAAAAAGACCCCATGGGCAGTCAGAACCGCTGGCTGATTGACAATGGAGGTAAGCATTTTAGATATCAGATGAAAGTAACTGAAATAGGAAAACAACCCTAAAAGTCCTCTTCATCTCTAGAGAATGTTAATGCCCAGATCATTACCAAAACAAAACCTGTTTTGGTTCTGTTTTGACAAATTCCAGAAGAGATTCCCTAACTTACCTTGCAAGATCTTGCTGTGCTTTCTGTCAGCCAGACAGTGGACGCTGCCTGACAGAGCCAGAGCCCCGTTCCAAGCCACACGATTAGCTCCCTTCTCCACTTTCTGTGGCTTGGCCTTGTGTATGAGTTGAAAACCTGTGGCTTTGTTGACTTCTTGAATTTTCTCCCTCTAAACACTTTTCCTTCATAACTATTTAGGGACTGACTTTTAAAACAACTCAGTTTTGGGAAGGGGTCTTTTCAGAATTCAAAGAAAATTACAAAGAATAATACTGATCTATAATCCTTTTTCCTCAATTCCAAAATCCAAAAACTTTGAAAAACAAAGGTATTTTTAGTGCTTTTTTGCCAAATCCTGAACAAAGCAAAGTGAGACTATTTATGATCCTAACTTAACATTTTTGCTGTAGAGGGTTGATCATGGTGTGCCCTCTTGGTCACCATCGCAGGCACTTGTTAAAGTGAGCTGATATCGTACGTGTGCTGTGTGTATTTGAACTCACGTGAGCACCTTCCTACCAAACAATGCTCACAGAATTCCCCAACATTTCTTTTCTTTCTTTTTTTTTTTTTGTTACTGGGGATTGAACTCAGGGACACTCGGCCACTGAGCCACATCCCCAGCCCTATTTTAGTACTTTATTTAGAGACAGGGTCTCACTGAGTTGCTTAGGGCCTCCCTAAGTTGCTGAGGCTGGCTTTGAACTCGCGATCCTCCTGCCTCAGCCTTCCAAGTCACTGGGATTATAGGCGTGCGCCACTGCGCCCGGCTTCTTTTCTTTTTTTGGTGGTATTGGGCATTGATCTCAGGGGTGCTCTACTACTGAGCTATATCCCCAACTTATTTTAGTTCTTTTTATTTTGAGGCAGCATTTTGTTAAGTTGCTGAGGTTGGCCTCAAACTTGGAATGAGGTCTTGCATGAGGGGTTCCTCAACACAAGGATGGCTTCAAATCCCTCTTTGCCACACATGGTGTAGTTGAACATATACTTTGCTGAGTCTTCTCCTTAGCCATGGTCTAGATGTTCTCCTAAATTTTCTTCATATGCCTATTCTCAAACATGTGATAGTTTTTTGTTTGTTTGTTTTTGTTTTTTGGTACCAGGGATTGAACCCAAGGGCACTTAACCACTGAGCCACATCCCCAGCCCTTTTTTATATATTTTATTTAGAGACAGGGTCTCATTGAGTTGCTTAGGGCCTCCCTAAGTTGCTGAGGCTGGCTTTGAACTTACAATCCTCCTGCCTCAGCCTCCTGAGCTGCTGGGATTACAGGCATGTACCACTGCTCCTGGCAGTTTTTAATTACTATCCTCTCAGTTGTCCACAGGCCTGCTAGTACTCATCTGTTATGAGGTTGTAAGAAGAATGAATTGACAGGTAGCCATAGCTTTTCATTCTATCCATGCCCATTGGATCCTGGGATTGAATATTCTGGTCTGTTTTGTCACTAAGCATCTTATTTGGTTGCTCACCATTGACCTAGCTTTTAAACCATAGTTTCTCACTGTTGATTCTCTGCTTCCTGCCTCCCTCTGCCTTCTGCTACAAGCTCTTGACGTTGATATTTCCTTCCACAGTCACCAAAGGCTTTGTGTACAGCTCCTTCTTGAGGCCGTACAATGCGCGACGCTCAGATGCCTCCGTGGGCAGCCACTCCTCCACCGAGTCAGAGCACAGTGGCTCCTCCCCCAGATTCCCACGACAGAACAGCAACAGCACCTTAACTTTCAACCCCAGCAGCATGGCTGTGTCCTTTACATCTGGGCCTTGCCCGAAGCAGCCTCAAGATGCATCTTTGTTGAAGGATTGTGACCAAGGAATTCTCAGTGCATCCTTGAACCTGAACAGTCCAGAGAGTGGTCTTTCCAGGTGCCTTTCAGACCCAGACCCCACCTGCCAGCCTGGGCCAGGAGACTCTGCCGATGTGACCAGAGATATAAGCCAACCCGTTGCCACTATGAGGAGCTGCTACCGAAACTCCAGGCATCCAGAAGTGGTTGGTTACTCCATACCAGGGCGAAATGGACAAGGTAAAGACCTTGTAAAAGGATGTACACGGGAAACCCAGGCTCTGGAAGATAGAAACGAAGAGCCAGAGAACAGTGAGGCGGAGGGCAACCAGGTAAGTGCCCCAGCCTACCACAGTGGGAGTGGGTGCAGGACAGGTAGAGGCAGAAGCTTGCCTGGATCTGGGGGTGATCTGATGAGCCCACAGATAGATCTTACCCAGCATGCAGGAACCTCCCTGCCTTACCAGTGAGCACCTTCTTTGATCTTTCGCAGGCTCTCCCTGTACCCCTTTTGCTGTCACTGGGCAGTTAAAAAATACCCAGATGAAACCTTTTCTCACTCTTCTAGTTCTTCTAGCTCTTCCAGCTCACTAATTGTTCTTAGGTTGTATAAAGCCTGCTATTTAACCTACTTTAAAACAAAAAAATTCCAATAAGTGTTTTATTTCTAGAATTTAGAAATGAAATTCTGGCACTACTTGCACTTGTTTCCTACTTTTGTAATGGCCTGCCCCCATCTTGTGAATTTGAGTATAGCCCTCAGATCTTGGAATTTTTAAACCCACCTATCACAGAGCGCTTTCCAGATTTGCAACTGGGAAATCTCTGGTTAACCTCTGTGGTTTTATTTCAATGTTCACTATAGGATCCTCCAGGCATGTATAACTCTCTAAACTTGAATTAATTAAAATTAAGATTAAAAATTCAGTTCTGTCTCACTGGTCACAAGTACTCAGTAGCCAGATGCGGTTTCTGCCCACCCACTACCCCTCATGTCTGTGGACAGCATTGCTCCAGTTTCATAACTCACTCTTTCTCCCTCACACAGGTCTATTTTGCTGTTTATACGTTCAAGGCTCGAAACCCAAATGAGTTGAGTGTGTCAGCCAATCAGAGACTCAGGATCCTCGAGTTTAAAGATATTACAGGCAATACAGAGTGGTGGTTAGCTGAAGTCAACGGGAAGAAAGGCTACGTCCCATCCAACTATATCCGCAAAGCCGAGTACACCTGAGCCCTGTGTGCCTCCTGCTCAACCCTGCTGCCTTCGCTTTCAGTCTGCTGAAAGGTTCTGGTGGGCTGCCAAGAGGCACCTGCTCTCGAGACCCAGGCCCTGCCACATTGCTTAACCATGACAAGTCTTGGGGTGCAAGACAAGTCTTGTTCTCCTGGATTGGGTTGTAAACCTTGATGCTCACTAGAATTTCTAGAATTTGAAATGGCCCCTGGGGCTTGCCAGTGATTCAGTGACCACAAGAAGAGAGGCCAGTGCTGGAGTCAGCCTTTGGAAATGAGCAATTTCCAATCAGAAGACCAGTGTTCTGTGTATGCAGGAAGCCGTGCTGGGCATTGGTTGTACCCTACTGAGTCTGGGTTGGCCCCATGCTCCACGATCAACTGACCAGAAACTGACTTGGATGAAGTAAAGAAAGCCAGGCTCGGGCGTCCTTTCCGGTCGTGCTTCTGCTTGTGGCAAGGAGTTTGTCAGGACTGCACAGAGCCTAGTATTTCAAAGCTTCTGAGACACCTCCAGCATCTAGCATATTTTCTTTGTCTCTCTTCATACACAAACACCCCTAATTTCCAAAGCCCCTAAAATACTTAATCTTTTTTATTTCACTGGTTCCCAGATTGATTATACAAAGTTCAACTGCTCTCTTCTACCAAGAAGTGTTCAGGGTCTTTATTCTCCTCCAACCCTTCATCTGAAAGGTCCTCCCTTGCTAGATGGATCTGTGTGTGATGTCTCATGGCCACCACTCCCTGTGCTGAGGAACTGATAGAATTTCCTAGAATAGCAGGATCAGAGCTCCAGGCATCATAGAAAGTATTGGTTCTATATTAATCTCAAACCAGTCAAGCCTGGTGGAAGACTAGGTGCCTTTCTCCTTCAAAACCCACTACCAGCATTTGGTTACCTCTGCAGATGCAGAAAACCACCCATGGGACTTACCTGAGTTAGTATACACAGTCCCAGAAGTAACTTATCCTAGACTTTGTTTCACCACTAACCTCAATGCTCAGAGACAATGTTCAAAGCCAAACAGATTCCAAAGTGCCTGTCAAGACCTCCCACCAGTCACAGGAAAGTTCTTGCTAATTTCTTACCCTAAGAATCTGTCCCTAAAAATCTTGTTTTAGCAGGGCTTCTGTACTTGAGTTCTTCCTTAGATATGAAGCCGAGCTTGGAATGGGAAACTGAATTTTGTCTTTTAAGGAAACAGCCTCACAGCCCCTCTCTTCCAACCACACATTTGGCCTTAAAATCCCAGTGAATCAGGAGACCCCATGGACTCCTTGGCCACAGCGTCTGCTGGTGTCAGGCAGTAATGCAAGGTCTCCTGTGAAAAGTGTTTATATTTGGAGATGTTTATATTTAAGTAGTTATTTTCTAAATAAAAGCATTTCTAATGGCCACGAGTATGTTTTCCTGATTTCTCTGTTTAAGCTGAACATTTTTCTCAAGTTTATCTGGTCAAATATTTCAACAATTTCTGTTGCTGCAGGTGATTGCCCTAAGCCATCCTGTAATGTCAGCTCCTAAGAGGACAGGAGAGCTGAAATCTCCAGCTGAAATCCTAAGGGATAAAATGTTCCTAATATCTCAGTGTGGGTACACTAGATACACCAGAGATTAACAAGGTCACGGTAGCAGTTCAAGCGAGGTTAGGGGCAGAGAAGGATAGCAATAGTGGTAGCAGGGGATTGAGGACAAGGATGTGTGACTAAGCAATTGCCTTGCTTACTTTTCTTCCCCACAAGTGGAAATTGAACCCAGGGCCTCTTGTGTGCTAGGCAAACACTCCACCACTGAACTACATCCCCAGCCCTTTTTATTTTTTTTTGAGACACTTAGTTGCCCAGGCTGAACTTGAACTTGTGATCCTTCTACCTCAGCCTCCTGATTAACTGGGATATGAGGGGTGTGCCACTGTGCCTGGCAGTGACATTAAGCAATAGAAAATGTGGTTGCATAGGCAGACAAGGAAAGAAATTTATGGTCATCTAGACCATTCTTTCATTTTTACAGGCTAGGAAAATGGCTGAGGTCATTCTGAATTGCCCAAGTCACACATTGAGATTTTGACAGATGGTGAGTTTAAGTGTGGGTCACAGGCTCTCTGAGTCTTGCCACTTAATAGCTGCATGACTTTTGCAGTTGGCCTAACCCATGATTCAGTTACCTCATCTACTGTAGGGGTAGTGCTACTGTCCACCTCAAAGGGCTGTGGTAAGGAATGAATGAGTCAATGAATGCAGAATGCTAGGACAGGACATCAGCAGGATGATGGATAGAATTTCCCAGCACTCTTCCCCCAGGGAAATGTCAGTTTCAACAATTCTGCATCCATAAGATGTCTTCTTAAGAGCTAAGGAAACCAGGTTAGATGTCACAGCACCTGGGCTGAAGAGTCCGAAGGGCAGTTGTATGTTATCTACACCACCCCTCAGCTCCAGGCAGCAAGGCATGAGGAGAGACGCCCTCTGGTGGGGGAAAGAGGGAAGTGAGCACCGAGCATTGCTTCAGACTCCAACCCAGTAAAACCCAGCCCCAGGCAGGCCTAGCAGCCCCAGACTACAGGCTGATATCTGCAGATTGATCCTCCAGGCCCATTGGAATATAGATGTTTGATAGAAAAACATCCAGAAGACACCAAACACTCCTGTTTGCTTAAGACCTCATTCCTGTCCATCTTTGCTAGAGGAATAGTAATGGTTTCCATTTCTGTTCTGAACCTGTTGGCCAGAAGCTCTGAGATATGCAGTTCCCACGTCTCCAGCTTGGGGAAAGTGTAGAAGAGAGCGGGCAGGTAACAAGTACCCACACACCATCCAGCCAGAAACTAGAAAGAAGTTACATGTGCAGAGGGCTTAAACATGGCCGCATGCTTAGGATGATGTGTTCAGTTGAGTCAGTCCCTCTACCTAGGTTCTACACTCAGTTAAAGCTATGAGGAAGAGAAACCCAAAAATACAGTCCTTCATGAAGAATGTTCCACCCAGGAGCTGGTTATTACTAGCTGGTCATCACTCCCACAAAATCCTCCCCACCCAAGGCATCCACCATCACACTGCCCTCCAGCTCTGCTGATCTGGCAGAAGACCAGTAATGTGAAAGGATCATATCAAATGTAGGAAAGTGAAAGAGATCAAGGTCTTCATGAGCAATACTGTTCTTGACTTTTGTCTAATCACAACCTCTCTGGGCATGAAAACAAACAAAATTTTTACTTAAAGCACAAAACTTCCTTCTAGGCAGTGAAGAGTAGTAGAGACCATTACTACAGATTTCTTGAGGCTGTGGAAGAAGGGATAACCCTACATGTCTCAAAATTTTCCCGGGCATGGTCACACACACCTGTAATCCTGGCTACTTGGGAGTCTGAGGCAGGAGGATGGCAAGTTTGAGGCCAACCTACCCAGTCTCAAAATACAAATTTTAAAAGGCACTGGGGATATAGCTCAGTGCTACAGCACTTGCCAAGCATGTGTGAGGAGGCTCTGGCTTCAACAGCCCTAGCTGCCCAAACAACAACAGAAATCCTTCAAACATCTCTTGACCCAAAACTTCACCTTCCTCCAGCATCAGTCTGAATCTTCCTCTTCTAGTCTCCGATTCAAAATCCCTCCCCACCCAGTTCTCTATTGCCAAGCTGATTCTCTTCAGTTCCTCCCGTGTCCCCCCTCCATCTTTCTCCCACTCACTTTTTAGGTCAGTTGTTTCTTGTATTGACATCTGCCCCAGTTATCCACAATAACATCGCAACAAAACGAAGGCCTAATGTTCAAGCTGTGCAAACAAAGACCCTCTGGGGCTGGGGCTGGGGCTGGGGCTCAGTGGTGGAGCACTTGCCTAGCACATGTGGGACACTGGGTTAGATCCTCAGCACTGCATTAAAACAAATACATAAGACAAAGGTATTGTGTCCATCTACAACTAAAAATATGTACATATTTTTAAAAAGACCCTCCAAATACGAGATGGGAGTGATTACAAAGTTATTTTTAGTTGTTTTTTTTTAAATTCTATATGATGCCAGCATTCCTTGATCCCAGGGAATATCCCATGGCACACAATATCACAACCTCAGGAGATTCTGAAAGCATTCTACAATCAGAAGCTCAGAGGTCGAAACAACATCTTCTACTCATTAAGTCAGGCATTATGTATTATTATTATTGTATTTCACTCCTCCCAACAATTCTATAACATGAAATGACAAAATTATGAAATGACAAATCTAGAAATGACAAAATTATGATGCTCAGAGGATAAGAAATGTGAACAAATTTACCTAGCTAGAAATCACAAAACCCAACTTTAAACTCCCTACAAAAACAGTTTGAATGACTCTCCACACATGAAAATATCTTCATAAGAACTGAGGCAACCAAGTGAGATTTTACAGCATCTGGATACAACTCAGAAATAAGAAAAAGACACAATGAAGATAGGTCAGTTTACATTGCCTATCACCCTTCCCCCAGCCTAAAGCACACAGCATGGAAAGAGATACCCTCATCTTGGGGAAAAGAATGGGAAGTGAGCACCAGACTTTGCTTCCAACCCTAGCACTAACATCCATGGACCCAGTGGAGCCCAGGTCTGCTCCTGTGGACTCAGGATGGCTCCACAGACCCAGGCTCCAGGCATGCCTTAGCACCAGTCCCTTGGGTTCAGGCATCAGACCCACCTCAGCACCTGGCCAGCCTCCATAGACTCAAGACCCACCCTAGCTCCAACTATGGGTTCAGGCTTCAGGCCAGCCCCATGGATACAGGCTCCAGCCCTCCCTTGCAGACCTATGCTCCAAGCCTACTGTCACGAATACAACCAACAAATCCACCCAGTGGATCCAGGATCCAGGGCCTCAGATCCAGGTTCCAGGACTGGCTGACTGCTAGCCAGAGATCAAGCTAGACTGTGTGAGGACTCCAAGCAGCAAGCTTGCCCATATGCAATACCAGATGATCTGCCCAGAAGCTCTGGATAAAGCCAGGCTGCAAAGACTGGGATACGTTTCTACTTCTTCAAATGTGCAGATACCAACACATGGCCACAAAGAAGAAAAAAGAAGAAAAAATTAGAAATTTTTTTTCAGGAAAATAATAAATGACTAAAGATTAACAGATTGAAAATTTATGCACATATGTAAATATTTTAAAAACCAAATGAAAGAGGCTGAATAGAGATACCCAACACTCACTTTCCAACACTCACTTCCTCCTCCACAAAGAAGAGGCAAATAATAGGTGTATAGCTACATTTAAGGCAAGTAACCATGGGAGAACACCAAAAGTCAGGAAGAAAGAGTCCAGAACCTTGTAAGATTCAGAGACCTGGGATAACAGCATACTAAGAGAAACAAAATACCCTGGTATTTGCCATCTTGGCTTCACAACTGGGGGAGGGGAGTCTCCCTTTTGCAGGGTACATGTGGAAGAGAGAATCTGGCAAACTCTTATCATTGGGGATTCTGGCAATCTTAGCTACTGGAGAGTTTCACAATCCTCACAAGCCTGCAGCCCTCTTCAATAAATAACCTGACATCCGTACAGTAGCCTTGCTTTGAAAAAGAATCTCACAATATCTCCCAGCAGGTGAGCCACCAGGGTGTAGCTAGGAAACATCTAAACAAGTGGACTATTGGGCCATTCCACTGCATTGGCTTTGGAGTAGCTGCCTATTAGCACAATTTGGCCCAGCAGAGTGAGTGTGATCTAAGTCCATGGGGTGGCCTCCATTGTAGGGAATAGATGTTGCAACATCGAGAAATATGGAGGTTCCCCCCCCCACCTTGGGGGTCAGAACTTCCAATGACCTTGCCCTCTGAGACCTAGGGTTTGGCCATCAGCATGTGAATGCATTTCAGTGCCAAGACCCAAGGCAGACACTCACATGGTTCCCTCCACTTCTCCTTGCACTGGTACTCAAGGACCTATTTCTGACAGGGTGAGGAAGAAATGCCATAGTCAGTGCTGTTTCCCTGCCCACAGGGTTGTGCTGAGGGGGCCTCAAGCAACTCCTTGGTTCTAGTTGTTGCCCAACCCCCAGGCACACAGAGCCATAGGGGCTCCTGAGAGGAACTTTGCCTGGCTCTGGCCAAGGTCCTGCTCCCAGGCAATGACTCACTGATGTGGCAGAGAGGAACATGACATTTCCTGCTGCCACCCCACTTACAGGGTGCCCACTAACAGTCACCCAAACTTGTCTGACCATGCACTGCTTTCATAAGTGGGTGTCAGGACCACAGAACATGTGCTGATTCCTACTACCACTCCCCCCGCGGGAGGCCTGGGCCCACACCACTGACTGGTCAAAGGACAAGTGCTTCAGGTCCCTTACCACTGTTGGGGCCACCAGTGCCAAAGGACCTTGCTAGTGGCACAGCTAGAATCAATAGTGCCTATGGAAACCACCTTGCCTCACAGGGACCACCACTGGCATTAGAGAAGTAGCCCATAGAACCCCACAACCACATGAACTGTTAAATTGTCCCAATTTTTTCACAACCTCCAGAGGCAGTGGGTCTCTCCAAATCTGCCATGGTGCACACTGTGCAAAAGTCAATGATCACAGCCAAAGAAGCTACAGGGAGACTCCACTAAGAAGCCCAGCTGGAATGGAAGTCAATGTTGCAGAAGAAATCAACACCCCATGATACATCTTCAAGAGAAAGTCGCTTTCTAAGAAGACCCCCCATAAAAGTGGCAGAGATATCGATCCACCAGATACAGAAATTTCAATAGAAGCACAAGAAATATGAAAAAATGAGGTGGTGTGGGCCTCCAAAAGAACATAATACCAAAGAGATTGAAATGGATGAGAATTTAAAAGAATGATTATAAAGAAACTTAATGACATCCACAAGAATGCAGATAAACAGTTGAAGGAAAATATGAAGACAATGCAGGAAACAAATGATAAATTCAGCAAAGAGAGATTTTGAAAAAGTTCCAAACAGAAATCTTAGAAGTGGAAGACCTCAATAAGTTAAATAAAAATATCGAAAGCCTCAACAACAGACTACAATAGACGAAGCCGAAGTAAAAACATTCAAACTTGAAGACAGATCTTTTGAAATATCCTATACCAAAAAAAAAGAAGAAAGAAGAAAGAGAAAGAAGAAAGAAAGAAGAAGAATGAAAGAAAAAGAAAGGAAAGAAAGAAAGAAAGAAAGAAAGAAAAGAAAGAAAAGAAAAAAGAAAGGAAGGAAGGATGCAAGCATTCAAGATATTTGACACCATTTTAAAAAATGTTCATATTCCTGGAATACCTTAAGGAGAGGAGAAAAAAGTTAAGGGCATAGAAAACCAATTTAATGAAATCATAGCAGAAAAGTTCCCTAATCTTGGGGAAAAAATGAACATCCACGTACAGGAAGCTTATAGGACCCAAAATAGATGTTCAGAAAAGATCTTCAGCATAGCATAAATAGTTAAACCATCAAAAGTGAAAGACAAAGAAGGAATTCTAAAATCCACAAGTGAAAAGCAGCAAGTCACATTTAAAAGTATCACCTATAGACTAATAGCAGATTTTTCAGCAGAAACCCTATACGCCAGGAGGAAATAGAATGACATATTCGAATTCCTGAAAGAAAATAACTGCCAACCAAGATGCAAGGTCATTATTCAGAAATGAAGAAATAAAGACCTTCCAAGAAGAACCAAAGCAGAGAATTCATTGCTAGTAGACCAGCCTTACAAAAGATGCTTAAGGGAATCCTACATCCAGAAGAGAAAGATAACTTCTACCACGAAAGCATGTGAAAAGATGTGTCCCACTAAACGAATAGATACACAAAAGAGAAAGAGAAAGGAATCAAGCATTATTTATACAATAAACCATCAAATCACAAAGATGAACAATAGTAGAACAACAAAGTATTCAAAACAACTAAAAGAAAAATCAATGAGATGACAGAAGTTCTTACCTATGAATAATAACCTTGAACATAATAGACAAATTCTCCAATTAAAAAATATATGCCAACTGAATGGATAAAAAAAATCAACAACACATTGTCTACAAGTCACTCACCTCAGAAGTAAAGATGCGCAATCTGAAAGTGAAATGATAGAAAGCAAGTACGAGTGGCTATTCTCATAACTAACAAAATGGACTTCAAGACAAAAACTCTAAGAAGAGACAAAGAAAATCACTATATAATGATCTAGGAATTGACTCAGCAAGAAGATATAATGACTATAAATCTGTATGAACCTTATACTGGAGCACCCAATTTTATAAAACCACACTATTAGACCTAAAGGAAAAGAGAGGCTTCAGTACAATAATAGAGGGAGATTTCAACACTCCACTTTCTTCAATGGACAGATCATTCAGACAAAAAAAAAAAAAAAATCAAGAAACAGAATCAAATTATTGTAAAGATCAAATGGATTTAACTGACATATACAGAATAATCCATCCAACAGCTATAGAATACACATTCTTTTCATCAGCATGTAAAACTTTCTCTAGAATAGATTATGTATTAGGCTACAAAAATAAGTCTTAATGAATTTTTAAAAACTGAAATCATATTCTATATCTATCCCAATCACATTGGAATAAAACCAGGTCAACAACAAAAGAAATATTTAAATTATCCAAGTGTTGGGAATTATTCAAATTAACCAAACAACACACTTTTGAATAAACACTGGCTCATCAAGGAAGTCAGAGGGAAACTTAAAAATTTCTTGAAACAAATGATAATGGAAACACAACATTCCAAAACTTGTGGAATGCAGCAAAATCAGAGCTAAGGGAAGTTTCTCACAATGACTGCTTACATAAAAAATAGAAGATTTAGAAAGTTCTTTACATTGATGAAAATGATGCAAATTGGTAATATGAAAACATGCTAAATACAAAACTTACTGGTAAAAGTACCCTGTCAATTTCATGGTGCAGATCCTTTGGTGCAATCATGATCTATATACACTTTTATTTAGTATGAAGATGAAAGGACAAAGCCACTATAAAGAATAATAGCTGGCCCGCCCGCCCGCCTGGCCTCTCCACCGGCTCACCGCATCCCAGCTCTGTGCTTCCTTCCCTGCCGCGCGGGGCCAAGATGGCAACCGACGGGCTGCACGAGAATGAGACGCTGGCGTCGCTGAAAAGCGAGGCCGAGAGCCTCAAGGGCAAGCTGGAGGAGGAGCCGGCCAAGCTGCACGACGTGGAGCTGCACCAGGTGGCAGAGCGGGTGGAGGCCCTGGGCCAGTTTGTCATGAAGACCAGAAGGACCCTCAAAGGCCACGGGAACAAAGTTCTCTGCATGGACTGGTGCAGAGATAAAAGGAGGATCGTGAGCTCCTCGCAGGATGGGAAAGTGATCGTGTGGGACTCCTTCACCACCAACAAGGAGCACGCAGTCACTATGCCCTGCACGCGGGTGATGGCATGTGCTTATGCCCCATGGGGATGTGCCATAGCTTGCGGTGGTTTGGATAATAAGTGCTCTGTGTATCCGTTGACATTTGACAAAAATGAAAACATGGCTGCCAAAAAGAAGTCTGTAGCTATGCCTACCAACTACCTGTCAGCCTGCAGCTTCCCCAGCTCTGACATGCAGACCCTGACAGCCACTGGAGACGGACATGTGCCCTGTGGGATGTGGGAGTGGTCAGCTGCTGCAGAGCTTCCATGGGCACGGGGCTGATGTCCTGTGCTTGGATTTGGCCCCCTCAAAAACCAGAAACACCTTTGTGTCTGGGGGATGTGACAAGAAAGCCATGGTGTGGGACATGTGCTCAGGCCAATGTGTGCAGGCCTTTGAAACACACGAATCTGACATCAACAGTGTCCGGTACTACCCCGTGGAGACGCCTTTGCTTCAGTGTCAGATGATGCTACGTGTCGCCTCTATGACCTCCAGGCAGACAGGGAGGTCGCCATCTATTCCAAAGAGAGTATCATATTCGGAGCATCCAGCGTGTACTTCTCTCTCAGCGGTCGCCTGCTCTTTGCTGGATACAACGATTACACCATCAATGTCTGGGATGTTCTCAAAGGCTCCCGAGTCTCCATCCTGTTTGGGCATGAAAACCGAGTCAGTACTCTACGAGTTTCCCCTGATGGGACTGCTTTCTGCTCAGGATCATGGGATCATACCCTGAGAGTCTGGGCATAATCGTCTTCTCACAGTGCACACATACGTACCTGAGGATGGAATGTGAAATCTTCTCCTGTAAATAGATAGACCTTCTAGAAGAGCTTAGGGTTTCCTGCAGTTTAGCTTAAGGGATCAGCTGCATAGCTCAAAGCTCACTAAGCTTCTCCAGCATCACTGCTAAAACCATCACCCTGGAAATATATTCCCATGAGCCTTCAGCACTACAAGAATACTTCAAAGAACAGTATTTCTCATTTTGAACACTTCATTAAAGTTTATCCATTATTAAGATTATTCTAAATAACATACTTTAAGTTTATTCTAAATAACGCATTCTGTTGCCCATAGAATTCAGCATTTGAATATTTCATACTGCTTCCTTGAATCAAATTCATTTTCAGAACACTTTAAATTCTGCTTTTTCTTAGTGTGCACTGTGACTTTTGGAACCTTGCTCTAGAAGTGCTGGTTTTATGGATTCTCTAAGGAGGACTGTGTTAATTGGCCTGTGATAGAAGAAAATTCCAATTCCAAAAGTAATTAGACAAAAAGTGTTTTTAAGATGTGTTTTTTTTTGTAAAATTATCTTTTTCGGTCTCCTGTCATCTTCTTTGAGATAAAACACTTTTGTCTGGGTAGACGGTTATGAATGAAGCAGGAATATGTATAAAACGAACAGGATGTTTGATTCATGAATTACATTCCTGGTGTTATATATGCCTGTGTCACTGAGGGCATTTTCCCTCATTTGAAGGAAGAGCTGAATGCTGTCTGTAACGCAGCTCCTGAGAGCAAGCTAGGCCTTCCTGTGTGGGAACATAGGATAGTAAACTTATTGAAAAACCTGTTAGTAGCATTAGTGGAAACACTTGGGTCAAAGTGGATCTTGTCCATATAAATTCTATTAATAGATATTGTACTGCAGTTGTAATTACATACACAAATTGATGGATAGATCTTGAATAATAATGTATTTATCCCTCATATATTTAGAGAAAATAATATCAAACGAACATTTTGTCTTTATTTGAAATTCAGCAGTTCCTTCTAGAAAATATGAAGTACTTTTTGTTATGAGATCACTTTTATCCTTTCTTTCTTTTTTTTTTTTTTATTTTAAGGTATAGAGATTTATTCTTTGTTTTAGAAAGCCGCTCATTCAAAAAGAAGGCATGTACCCAGGTATGGTGGCACACACCTATAGTCCCAGCTGCTCAGGAAGCTGAGGTAGGAAGATCACTTGAGCCCCTTGGGGCTCAAGATCAGCTTGGACAACATAGCCAGACCCTGATCTCAATGAAGGGGTGGGGGGTATAAAAAGATGGCATGCATTACTTAGGGGAGTGAAAGGTCACCTCAGAGACCAAAAATCATTCCTGGGTGAGGCTTGCCCTGTGGGTGGCCTGGGGTCTGACCAGCCAGGTGCCTGCTATGCTGAGGCTATTTGCTCACATCCCCTGGGTTATCCAGTCCCCTCTCTGTTGGAGCTGAAACAACCATGGGAAAGGCCTGGACCTGGACTCCTGTAAGCATTGGGGAGGTGGGTGTGCCAGGCCCACCCTCAAAACTGTGTGAACATCAGGCAAAATTAATCAGGCCAGCTGTTCTATAAACTCACTTTAAATAACCATAATAGCTGCATTTAATCATTTGCAGAGCATTTACCAAGCATTTTACAAGACACCAGAGCCTGGGGTAGAAAGGAAAAGATAAATGGCCTCTTCCTGCTTCCAAAGAGCTCAGGGTTAGAGGGAGCATGGTCCAGAGGAGCCATATTTTAGAATCATCTCCACTGGTGGTGCCCAGTCAGGGCAGGGGCTCAGCAGCGTCTGTCAGCTCCTGACAGGGTCAAGGCCCAGAGGATGAGCTCTGCTCCTGAACATCCCAGGAGTTTGCCTGGGACCTCAAGCTGTCATCCCTTCCCTCTCCACACACCCTTTTTGTCTCTCCACTCTGATCTGGACCTGCTAGCTTCCAGAAGTGAAGAAACACAGGGCAAAGGAAAGCCCACTGCCCTCAAGGAAGTTCAAGGGTCTGTGTTTGGGGATGGAAGCATCATCAGTCCACCTGCAAAGTAGCCCAAGACTTTCCAACCAAGAGAGCAACTTCAAGAGCCTGATGAAAGTATTTCACAGAATGCCTTGGGCAGGAAGCCACCTCCCCTGAAGTACCTGTTCTCATAATGGGTGCTGTTTAGTATCTATTGGTGAAATTCTTTATTTGGAATATACTATGCCATGTGGAGACTCAAGGGTAAACTCCATGTAATAAATTGTATTTTGCGTATTGAAAAAAAAAAGAATAATAGCTACAACAATTTGTTCAGGGATATAAAATATTAAAAGGTGTAAATTGTGACATCAAAAACATAAAATGGGGGTGTAGAGTAAAAATATTGACGTATTTAAAATGTGATCAATGTTAAATCATTATCATTTTTTAATTTGTTCTTTTTAGACATACATGGCAATACTGTATTTTGACATATTATGCATACATAATGGAGAATAATTTATTCTAATTAGGATCCCAATTTTGTGGTTGTCCATAATGTGGAGTTTCACTGGTGGTGTATTCATATACGGACATAGGAAAGTTGTCTAAGTCAATATCGCCTTAAAACAGTGTCAAATTTTACATAAGCATCATTGGGACCACACAGCAAAAACTTACAGTAGATACACAAAGATCAAAGTAATGAATCAAAGCACACGACTAGAAAAGAATCACCACAAGAATGACAGAGAGAAAAAGAACAAAGGATCCACAAAACAACCAGAAAATAATCAACAAAATGGAAGTCATAAGTCCTTCCCTAGCAATTATTAATTTCAATAGATTAAATTCTCTTATCAAAAGAGTAGGCCCGAGCGCCTCTGCCCCAGGAAAAGAAAAAGGAATGTCAATGAAGAAGGTAACCATCTTCGCTGCCAGACCAAAAGGAGCTGTAGAAACCCTGTCTTCAGGATTCCTGGGACACAGTGACAGTGGCAGGAGCCCAGCAGCAGCAGCATCCACAGCCCTGACAGGGACTGCGAGCCAGAGAGCAGCTTCAGCCAGGTCACGCTGGATGCAGCCCCAACGCCCCTCAGCCCATGCCCAAGCGTCTGCCTGTGCCAAGGCCCTTACTCCCACACCAAGCAGACCCTGAAGGAGGCCTACTTTCACAGCCTACAACACCAAGGACGGCCTCCAACATGATGCCTGGGCAGTTTCTTGCCTTCTGAGAAGGGACGGGGCTGTGCAGATTTGATATTTCAACTTACAATTTGTTTTAAAAAATTGTACACAAAAAATGCCTGTTGGCTTTTCAGTCTATACTTGAAATAACAGGTTAACAGGCAAATGTTTGATCTGATCTCACTTACATGTGAGATCTAAAAAAATGTTGAACTCACAGAAGCAGAGAGAATAGAGGTTTCCAGGGGCTAGGAGTGTGGTATGGAAGGGGAGTTTCAGAAGTGGGGGGGTATGGGAAGGAGGTGAGGGAAATGTTGATCAAAGGATTCAAAATTAGACAGGAGGCATAAGTTCAAGGTAGCTCTTATATGGCATGGTGACTATAGTCAATGACAATGTTTTCATTTTATTGAAAGTTTTATCCTCCAGTACTAGGGATTGAACCCGGGGGGGGGCTTTACCACTGAGCCATGTCCCCAGCTATTTTAAGACAGGGTCTTGCTAAGTTGCTGAAACTGGCCTTAAACTCTCTGAGATTACAGGTGTGCATCACCACACTTGGCTTATTGAAAGTTCTCACCACAAAATAAATATGTGAGGGAATGCACGTTAATTGGTTCAGTTTAGTTATTCCATAATATATGTGTATTTTAAAATGCGTTGTTCATGATAAATTTATACAATTTTTCTTTTTTTGGTACTGAGGATTGAACCCAAAGGCACTTTATCTCTAAGCCACATCCCCATCCCTTTTTATTTATTTTATTTTATTTTATTTTATTTTATTTTATTTTGAACCCAGGGCTTTGTGCTTGCGAGGCGGGCACTCTACCAACTATATTCCCATCCCTTTTTGTTTTTTATTTTGAGACATGGTCTTGCTAAGTTGTTGAGGACAGCCTTGAACTTTCAATCCTCCTGCCTCAGTCTCTGCACTGCTGGGATTACAGGCATGTGCCACTGCATTCAGCTATACAATATTTTTGGCCATTAAAAAGAAAGTGCTAGAACACTGCCTGACACGTGGTAAACAGTAAACTAGAGAGACTCGAGGTTTGAATCAAAGAATATAGACGTGATGAATCTGGTAATAAGCCAGAGTTCTTTTAAAGAAATTGCCTGCATTAGGAAAGCTAAATGGCAATAATATGATTCCAAAGGAGAACAGACCAAAGGCAGGAAAAGTAATCATTGGGGGAAAAAAATCTTCCTTAACTGATTGAGAATGGAAAAAAGCAGCATCCTATAAAGAATATGAAATTGAAAAGTAATGGAATCATCAGCAAAAAGGTAATACTTAGGATGGAAGCAAATTTATGAAAAGAAGATGAGTTCTGTTTCAAGTTAGATGTCTTCTAGGTCCTTGTTCCTCAAAATGTAGTCTCCAGACCAGCACTACATCGCTACCACCTGGGACCTCGTGGGAGAAGCAGGCCCCTGCCCAGCCTGCTAAATCAGAATGGAGTTTAACAAGATCCCCAAGTGATTTATGTGTGCAGGGAAGTTTGAGCAGCAACTATCTAGGCAGTTTTTAAAATGGAACTTTATAGTGTCAGAGAAGTGGGAGTTACAAAAACCAAAGGAGGACAGGGTATCAGAAGTTTCAGACACAATAGAAAGAAATGTCATTGAAGGACACCTCTGCTGTTAGTCAGCTTTTCCTCACTATTACCAAAGTACTTGACCTGAACAACTTATAGGAGGAAAAGTTTATTTTGAGCTCAGAGTTTCAGAGGTTCAGTCCATAGCCAGCTGAGTCTATTGCTGTGGGTCCAAGGTCTGGCAGAACATCATGGTGGAAGGGCATGGTGGAGGAATGCAGCTAACCTCATGGTGGCCAGAAAGCGGAGAGGAAGCGGCTGCAGGGAAGAGGAACGCTTCCAGGGTACAACCCACTTCCTCCAGCCACAGCCCACCTGCCTACAGTTGCACCAGTTAGTCTATTCAGACTAGGAGGGACCAATTAGGTTACAACTCTCATAATATAATCATTTCACCTCTGAATATTTCTGCACTAACACAGGAACTTTGGGAGGACACCTCATATCCAGACCATAATAGCCTCCACATCCAGTTTGCTAGCTTATTTACTCCCAGGAGAGTTTTCCCTTTCTGTCTGGAAGCAGCTCTTCAGTTAAACTTCCATCCATGAATTCTAGAATAGGAATTGGTGGTGGGACTCTATCCATCTATGCAATGTAGATTTCTGGCTTCCCTTCCTCTCAAGATTGCTGTGACAATCAAATGAGATGATGACTACAAATCTGGGGGAAATGTGAACTATGGAGATACCTGGTTTCCATAGGGTTGAATATTGTGTCACTCTGTTTTAATTGATTATGAAGCCTGGATTCTGTTTAGGTGGGTTTTACTTCAGGGCCAGGAACTCAAACAGGCACTAGAAGAACAGTTGTGCTCTGAGTTGTTTCCCTTGTAGAACCTTATGCCTGAGGACCAAGAAGCCTCAAGATTTAAAATTTTTCATTGAAAATCCTCTCTCTAGTCACTATCCAACCCACTTTCAGGATTTTAAGCTCTCCCACATATTAGCACAACATGTTGAAGTTTTTACTGTTTTTCATTTGCAGGGTTTGGCTGAGCACTTGGTGCCAGAGAGCAGGGGTCTACAATCTGTATTTCACACCGCCCACTGGAAGTTTTCTGCAATTGTTAGTAAAGACACTGTTAGTGTATTGCATATATCAAGAAGGGGCTTTTCCCACAACAAACTGCAGCTCTTACAAACTATGTAAGGTATCCATGTGTTACCCCATCTAAGAGACGGTTCTCAAGGAAAGAAGATGTAGTGCTTTCCCAGAGGTGAATTTTGGCATGGTGGTGGGAGGGAGGAGCATTCTGGTTAGAGTAGCAGCAATGTGTTCAATCAAGAAATGGGAGCAGGCAGGCTTGGGGGACTCTGAAGCACTACTGGTGGGGGCAGGGGACCTGCAGACTCAGCAGGACCATGTCACAAAGCAATGGTGGTGCACTGTCATGCCTCGGTCACTCTAGGACACCCACGAGGAGCCAGACCCCAAGCATTTCCCACAGCAGTCAGCCCTCAGGATCAGGAAGGCTGCGAATGAGAGACTCTTCATTGGCCATTGTTGAAATTAATACAACTCGCTTTGAGAAAAGTCTTCACTACAGTCTTTCGGTTAAGAAAAAGAAAAGGCCACCTCCAAATATGATCAAACCTGGACCTCAATATCACCTGGAAACTCCATATTCCCTACTGACCCCAATCCTCGGGTAAGATGGAAAGGGCTAATGGCATTCTCAAAGATTACCTTACTAAACTCGCTGTTGAACTTAGACTTTCTTGGCCCAATCTCCTTCCATTGGCCCTCGCCAGAATCCAGGAAGCCCCTAGAGCCCCCTTAGGCCTCAGCCCCTTTGAGTTACTCTGTGGGCACCCTTTCCTAATCAACCCAAACCTCCCCATCCCCTCTCCTCCCCTAGCATCTTATCTACCTTACCTCACACTCTTGCACAACCTCCTTGGGGAACACGCAGCCTGCTACCTTCCAGTAGAATTCAATGAAGATCAACAAATTGTCATTAAACTCACTTCAGTTGAAGGACATTGGCAATTTTCTCAGTTACTTGGGTTTACCATTATTAGTTTCCTCTTGCTGCTTTTATCAATTGCCACAAATTCAGTGGCTTAAAACACAAATGTATTATCTTATAGTTCTGGAGATCAGAAGTTCAAAATCAATCTCAGTGGGCTAGTGCCAAGGTGCGGTCATGGCTGATTCCTTGTAGAGGTTCCAGGGGGAATCTGTTTGCCTACCATCTCTGACTTCTAGAGGCTGCCTGTGTTTCTTGGTTTGTAGGTTCCATATTCAAAGTCAGCAGCATAGTATCTTCAAATGTCTCACTACTTCCATTATCCTATCACTTTCTCCTAACTTTGACCATCCTGCCCTCTTTTTGTTTTCTTTTCTCTTTGGCAGGATGCTAGAAAATCAAACCCAGGGCCTCGTGCGTGGTGGGCAAGTATCCTACTGCTGATCTATAACCCTGCCTCTACTCCACCCCCAGTCCTGTTTTATAAAGACCCAGTGATTACATTGGACCTACCTGGAAACCCAGGATACTCACCCACCTCCAGATCCTTAACCTAATCACATCAGCAAAAATCCTTTTTGTAATGAGAGGTAACATATCCACAGGTTTGGGGGATCCGAACATGGACATCTTTGAGGACCATTATCCCATCATAGGTATATAGAGCCACATAATTTTTTGAGGCAAATAATCTGTTTAAAAATGGAAGTACATCCCATTCCAGACTGCACTGGTGACCCCAGAGAAGGGTCAGCAAACCTTTCCCATAAAGGCCAGATAGTACACAACTGTTGTGACTCAACTCTGCATTGTAACATGAAAGAGGGCGTAGATAATAGAGACACAAAGGAGCATGGCTGTTTCCAATAAAAATTTATTCACAAAAACAGGTGGCAGGCTGAATTTGACTCCTATCTAGGCTCAGCTGAGACAAAAGAATTCTGTTTAACCATTAACATTGGAGTCAAATATGCAGAGAATTTAGATATTTTGATGAAGGGCAATGAAAAATTAGCCAAAATGAAAATTGTTTGCAGATTGCAATTAATAAATATGTCAACTAGGCAGGTATTTGGGGGACCAGGCCCTAACAAACTGGACCACAATTTCCTTGTAGAAGAGCACTAAAAAAGGAGCCGGACAGACAAGAATGTTAGTACCAGGAACCAGGAGACACACGTATGATCAGAGCTAATAGTACAACCAGTGGACAACTCAGCAATCTCTTAATGGATACTAGCCAACCAAGTTGTTTCCCAGAGAAGAATGAGTGAATATAGGCTTGAGCAGCAAGTAAATGTCCCAAAGATGGCTACTCCAACAGAGCCTGTCAATCACAATGGAAGCCAAGGAATAGAACAGATGGCTCTGAGGTCAATGACTGTATTTGTCAGGTATAAAACCCAGAAGATATCATGGTGAGGACCAAGAGAACTGAACTGATTGAGTTTCCTAGGCTGCCCTTGAATTTGTGATTCTCCTGCTTCAGCCTCCTAAGTAGCTGGGATGACAGGTGTGCACCACCATGTCTGGCTTACCTACTTTTTTACTGTAAGAATTAAATTCTATGGCCTAATTACTTGAATATGAAGTAAAAAGGAAGGCCGTGAAAATGGAGTGCTTTTATGGTCATTTTTTTTGGGGGGGTACCAGGGATTGAACTCAGGGGCACTTGACCACTGAGCCACATCCCCAGCCCTATTTTGTATTTTATTTAGAGACAGGGTCTCCCTGAGTTGCTTAGCACCTGAGGCTGGCTTTGAACTTGTGATCCTCTTGCTTTAGCCTTCCGAGCCACTGGGATTACAGGTGTGTGCCACCATGTCCAGCTTTTACAGTGATTTTTTGATGCATTTTAATAATCTTTTCCTTATGTTGTTTTCCAAATGGCTCAAAAACCAGTTTAGTGTCTCATCTATATAGAAGACTAAGCTCATGCCGGGCACGGTGGCGCACACCTGTAGTCCCAGCACTTGGGAGGCTGAGGCAGGAGGATTGCGAGTTCAAAGCCAGCCTCAGCAACTGAGCGAGGCCCTAAGCAACTCAGTGAGACCCTGTCTCTAAAAAAAATACAAAATAGGGCTGGAGATATGACTCAGTGGTGGAGTCCCCCTGGGTGAAACCCAGAAAACAAAAAAAAAAAAAAAAAGACTAAGCTCATGCTTATAGAATATAGTTTTTGCTAACTAAATCCAAATTGCAGCAGTTTAGAGATTTAAATATCAATGTTTATAGAATATTGTTTGCTAATTTTCAAATAAATTTCTTTTTAAAAGAACTTTTTTTTAGTTGAAGACAGACACGATACCTTTATTTTATTTATTTTTATGTGGTGCTGAGAATCGAACCCAGTGCCTCACACATGCTAGGCAAGTGCTCTACCACTGAGCCACAACCCCAGTCCTCAGATAAATTTCCGATCAGGATATATATATATGATTAAATGTATTCTCATTCTGTTGCCTAAGTGGAATATATATCTTCAAATGATGTTTCAAAATTAGCCTATGAAAAATTTAGGTCTGATTGGAACATTCTTCCTGTTTGTATCAGTTTCTCAATGTAGCATTATTTTTCTTTGACTCTATTGCCTCTGAAAAAGGGGGTAGTTGCTCAGCTGGTGTGGGTGTCCCGGAGGGACACAATGATATGGGTTCTTCTGAGAATGTTGGAAGAACTGAAAACTAAGCCAGGCACGCTGGCACACACCTATAAACTCAGGGGCTCAGGAGGCTGAGGCAGGAGGATTATGAGTTCAAAGCCAGGCCCAGCAAAAGCAAGGTGCTAAGCAACTCAGTGAGACCCTGTCTCTAAATAAAATACAAAATAGGGCTGGGGATGTGGCTCAGTGGCCGAGTGCCCCTGGGTTCAGTCCCTGGTACCAAACAAACCAAAACTGAAAACTGAAGCCAGCGTTGCTGTTTGTATGAACGGCTGTGACAGGAACATTGCTGGAAGGGTGCTGGTGGAAACGGCAGGTGAGGAAGAAACAAGCCCCTGCTCAAGCAACCTTGTGTCCAGGCTCCCTCCACACCTCCGGTCTTTGGAACCTAATAGGAATAGGTGACAAAGCAGAAATGGGATTTGCAAGTCTCGGCCCCAGCAACACAAAGCAGATCCTGGAAGGGTAGGTTTGAAAGTGAGAGGCAAAATTTAATAAGAAACATAGGCCTAAAAACACCATGATTCCAAGAACCCAGAAGAATCTGGAAGGATGTGGAAAGAGGTCAAAAGATCAGTGAAGATATGGTGGTATTTTGGAGGGATGTATTGTTCTAGGTAATTATCCAAAATTGTCCCTGCAATTGATTAGCTGAAATAAAACTTGTGAGAGGAATGTTAACTTAGGCCACAATGGAATAGAATGTTTATTTAAATAAAAATATATTTTGTTTATATTAAATTTCTCTTTAAAAAGTTTTGGACAGTGCCAGAAATTTAGTAGATGCTGAATAGTGATGGTTCTTCATCTTTGAAGTTCTGTGGTGATAAAGATACAAAGATCAGCTTGGGCCATTTTGTTTGGGAAGTACACTGCGAAGGTATCAGGGCTCTCCTCTGCAAGTTCCACTTTCGTCCTCAGTACTTCATCACTGTTACGTTTCTCAGTTTCTTTTGTGGTTAGCTCTCAGCAGGTGTAAACCATCCTGTTTTTCAGCGATCCTCTTGTTTCTCTCCAATTGTTCTATGTCCAGAAACATTTTTTAAGAAGCAAATTGGAAATTCTATGTGTGTGGAAGAAGAAAGTCCTGGAGGAAATCAAAGAAATATTATTTTTTGAAATTCTAATGAGTAGAAAGAATAGATGGCAAAAACAATAGTTAGTTACCTGGCAGTGAAAAAGAAGTAAGACTTGAGAAAGAAAGATAAGGGAGATGATGATGATGATGATGATGATGATGATGATGATGATGATGATATTGTTGGATTAAAGGAGCAACAGACTGGAAAAACCAGGAAAAAAGCAAGCAAAGCTGTCCAGCTGAGATAAAGGACACATCCCAGCTCTGACAGTTTTAGAGGTACAATACTGAATTGTATTAATGCTAAAATGGCATTTCTCTCCCACAAATAGGTGCATCTTACAAACAAGGAATACCTGTGTTTAACTGGCACTATTCTTTCTTAGTGCTACATAAAATAATGAGTATTTTACAATTGATGGAATCTTAGATTAATATATACAAATCTGAAGAGCTACCTTTCATATAGGTAAGCAGGTGTTTAAAAAACTACCTTTGAAAAATAGCTAACAACTGTGGAATATTTATAGTGTACCAGATCTACTTTGCAGAATTAGGGAGGGGATTCTCCTTGAATAATCTCCTCAGTGAGCATTTTGATATTTTTACACTGATCACCATCCATACTGATTCAAAATCTAATTCACAGGGCTATGTGTAGGAGTATGTGTAGGAGGATAAGTTTATCATCCCTTTAGAGGGGGAATGGAGAGCTATTTTATATATATATATATATATATATATATATATATATATATATATATATAACAGATGCAATCTATAACCATCTGGGTAAAGCAGATACATAATTACTCTAGCTATATACCCTTCCTTTTGGATTTTTAATACTCTGAGCACCTCACCAAGGGACAGTGAAATGCTGGATAAATCAAAATCTTTGTAATTACATCACTAAAATGAAAGTAAAGAATAAAATATCACACAAAGTGCCCTGGAAGGAAGCCTAGTTGTCTTCCCAAACCTGGAGATCTTGAACTCTCATTTACTGGTAACACAGAATGCCAAAGTAAAAGATAAAGCCAGCATCTGCCAAGCAGGAGACCAGAACAGATTCCCTCTGATAAACCTGAGCCTTGAAAGGACCACGCCTGCAACCTACAGGCAAATAAGGAGCAATTCCCACCACGCAGAAAGCAGAGACATCCACAACCGCCCACACCTATCTCCAAAGTGTCGCTGGGCCCCAGGAGGACTCTTGCTTGAGATTTGCAAATCACAAGCTGGTTTTTGTACAGGATTGTGGTCTAAACTGCACTAACTGCAGTTTTAAACCTTTTAAGTGGAAAATTGAGTCCAAAGAGGTTCTGGGCGATGCTTTTGATGGTTGGCAGAAACTTTTACATTTTCTCTCAGGAAGAACTCAGGTTCAACTCAGGCCTCAGAGAATGTCCCCGGATCAAGTTCTAAGTGGAGTGAGAAGTTTATAGTAAAAATTCAAGAGACAGACAAGGGAATAAAACACCATGGTTAAAAACTAAAGGTAAAAGCCAGGCACAGTGGTGCATGCTTGTAATCCTAGCAGCTCCGGAGGCTGAGGGAGGAAGGGTGCAAGTTCAAAGCCAGTTTCAGCAACTTAGTGATATTCTCTCTCAATATAAAAAATAAAAAGGGCTGGAGATGTGGTTCAGTGGTTAAGCACCCCTCAGTTCAATCCCTGGTACAAACAAAACAAAACAGGAACAATAGATGATAAAGAATCCAGATATTGGAATTATCAGGCACAGCATTTTTTAAAAAGTCATATTGGAAGAAATTCAATATCCCAGAAACATGTGAAAAGATCCCCAACCTCAAGAGTAACAAGAGAAATGCAAATTAAATCCTCAATGAAATACTAATTCATACTTGTCAGATTGACAAAAAAAGCTTTAACTTGACCTTCCCAGTTGGGCAATACCTAGTATGTGCATGGAAACATGCATAGCTTCCATTTTTGGATTTTACCTTAGAGAAACTCTGATGCATGTATCCCAGATGTGGAGCAGAATGTTCAGAGCAGTATTATTCATAAGAGAAAGAAAATAAACTGGAAATAACTCTAATGCTCACTAATATTAAAATGAATAAATTGTGGTGTGTTCATACAATGCTGTGCTACAAAAGAACAGTGCAAATTAATGAACCTGTTTGCATCAACATGAATGAATTTCAAACATATTATTGAAAAAAAGAAGTCATGAGAATACATGAAATATGAGTCCATTTATATAAGATAAAAAAATGGTAAACATTGTTTAAAGATACATGCAAAGTTGATAAGATTAAAATGAAAGGCAAGGAAATAATTATCATGAAGTTCAGGCCAGTGGTTGTGTCTGGGAGGGATGGGAGCAAGGAGGTATGACAGAAGTGGGGCGACTGAGGGGTCTCTAAGGTACCTGGTAATTCATTTTCTTAACCTAGGTAGTGGTTACATGGGTGTTCACTTATTCTTTAGAATGTACGAATTTACTCAGGAGTCTGAGGCAGGAGGATCACTCGAGCCTAAAAGTTCAGGCCAGCCTGGGCAAAATAATGAGATCCATTTAACAACAACAAAAAAGTATACTTTATACACAGTTTTGCATATGACATATTCACACACACAGAAAAAATAAAAGTAAATAAGGAATTCTCCTTCCAGTCCTTCTCTAACCCAGGAACTTGCTGCTAGAGTGCTGTGCTATTCACATTCTCAATACCAGCTTCTTTAGCCATAGAATAAAAGGGGCCATGATTTTCCATCAGTTCTTCGGGGCTGCCGTACTCTACAATCTTCCCATCGTCTAGGACCATTATCCTGAAACAAAGAGGAAAGAAATAAAAGCCTTAGAAAGTAGCATCTCAAATCTTGGCATTAGTAAGAATAACCAGGACTAAGTCGTAGTATAGCTAGAAAAGGCTCCAAAGCTGTGGAAATGAATGAACCACAGCTCTGAGCATCAACATGGATGAACACATGTAATCCTGAGTCACAGAAGCATACAGGCACATGCATCCCTTTATATCAGGTCTCCCTCCCCGCCCCCCCACAAAGTACACATTGTTTAAGGATGATTGATTTTAAAAAGGAGTCTTCCCATGGGTCAAAAAAGGAAGCCTTTCCTCTCTAGTTTCCAAGACTACCAACCACTGAGGGTAAGATGCCTGAGTAGGAAGAAGCAGACACTTCCCGTCAATTTACAGGGCAGCATCTGAGGCCCAGGATAGTTGGGAAGGTCTCTATGTTCAACATGTGCCATTTGTCAGTTGGGCTCCACCTCCCCATACTCGGTTAACAATTATAATTTCCTATTTTACTTTCCCTATGGTTCCTTTGACCCAGTTAGCTTTCATAGCTTGATGTGTAATTTGGGTCAAAATTTCTTGAAATCTCTCGGCCTCCATTTCATCAGTAAAAAGATGGTGGGCAACCCTTCTGCTGTAAGGTATTTCATGGCTGACATTGGTCACCAAGGGTTAACCCCTCACTCACTTGTCGCTGTCTATGATGGTGTGCAGCCGGTGGGCAATGGTGATGACCGTGCACTGGAAGAATGCATCTCGGATGGTCGTCTGAATGAGCTGATCTGTCTCTAGATCCACTGCAGCTGTGGCCTCATCTAGGATCAGAATCTTGGATTTGTGAAGCAGAGCCCTGCCCAGGCACACTAGCTGCCTCTGCCCCACGCTGCAGCCAATAGAAGAAACCATGAGTTAGCCTCTGAGCACCAAGGACAAACCTGAGACAGGGACAGTTTCAAGTTCCAGATTAGACTTTTCAACACTCCCACCCCAAGTTTCCCCATCCGTCATGGTTGTGAGCAATAGTTTTCAAATTTTCCCAATTAGAAGTACCAGAGGAACTTAATTTTTTAACAAAATTCATGCTTCTGGGCCTCACTCCACCCAGTCAGAATGGGGAGAGGCCTAGGTACACGGGAGTTTAATAAGCTCTCCAGGCAATTTTCATGTTTTACAAGTCTGGAAACCACTGGCCCCAAACAATGCTTTGCATTTGACTACAGTGATGGCAATGACCGTTCCAAAACAACAGGAATGCTACCAAGTTTATTTCAGCAGTATTTGATCTGACCCCGTTCATATAGGGTGGTCCTGCCCTAGAATGCCCAGTGGCGTTTCTTTGTGGCCTTAGCAAATCCATTCATTATTTTAATGTGTAATTCTAGTCTCAAGGCTAATTATTCGTTCAAGGCCTTCTGCCTTGATTAGAAACAAAGCAATCTAATGAACACGCTGTCTTGGTGTGAGGTGCAATGTATGTGGAATTCGAATATGCTTGTAAAATGCAAATAACTGTAATTTGCTAAAAGCCTGTAATGAAGGCTGGACCTCTTACTTACATAAAGAAGCTTTGGGAAATGATGTGAAGGAAATATTCAGGAATTTGCTAATTGTTCTTTCCTGCTGTGGTCATTAGGGAACATATTAAACAGGGGGTGGCTAAACTAAAGTTTTGTAATTTTCTGTAAGAAAATTTCTGCAGGAGATGAGAAGTTGCTCAAGATGAACTTCCAGTATTTGTCTGTAATGGAAGATGGGAGACCCTGCGAAACTATTTACTGAGCTTGTACCAAATTCCTGCCCAAGTCAATTGGACTTTATAGTAACTGTGTTGAGGTACTACTTTGGCTGTCAGCTGCTCTCTCCGCACTGATGTATCCAGCAGTCACCAGAGATATTTGGAGATAATCCCCCAAACAGGACTGAAATCAAGACACTGGGAATACCACTTGATTGTCTCCTAGCATAAACCAGAAAAGAGTGGTGTGATTTTTATTTTATAAACCAGATGCCACTATTTTATTTTTATTTTTATTTTAGAAGTGTTGCTATCACATCCTGCCTTAGTGTCCTGCATGTCCCTTTTGCAATATTGATAGCAGTGGCATTTATTCTCACAGGTCTGTCTCCTCCATCATACTGTACATGCTAGGAAGTCAGGGGTTGTGTGTGCGTCATTTGCCTCTGTGTCTCCAGTGCCTGGCACAGAGCAGGGGCTTATAATATTTTTGCTGACTGAACGTTTGAATAATCTTACATCAACTCAAAGATCTCCTTGAAGTCCTACTAGTCCTGAAGGAAAATAAAATTGATGAATTGATGGCGCTTACTACCAAGCCTTTACAAGTGGCCCCTGTATAAAATCACCTGGGTCCCAGGTTGCACTGATCGGGGTACAGCCCCGGGGAATAGGATTTGTTAAGCTCCCTGGGTGATTCTTGCAGCCCAGTTGAGAGCCAATGTTCTCAGCAGTGCTTCACAAGCTGCAACGTGCACACAAAATACCTGGGAATCTGGTTAATGTGCAGATTGGATTAGTAGGTCCAGGGCTTGAGATTCTACAATTATAACAAACTCCCAGTAAATCCAGAGTGGCCAGTCCATAATTTGAGCTATTGAACCCTCCTTTCCTTCCTCCGCCTCAGCTACTAATGGCCCATTCCCTGCCTCCCACTACCAAGACACCTGGAGCAAGAACTGTCCCAGGAGCATCAGGTTGGACCTTTGTGTGTGAAGGGGAAAACCAGATTGTTATAGAGAAAATGCCAGGTTCCATATTAATGGACAGGTAAGTATAGAGTGATTGCCAGAAGTAAAATGGCAACATATATAAAAATACTTGGAAATGATAAAAAGAACTGGGAAAGCACAGGGAGTCTTTGTGTTGATAGAAAGCATTTCAATAGTGCGTAAAAGCTTTGCAGACACTACATCCCCATCATCCACATGCCCTTCAGACCAGCAGTTCTCAAACTGGGGTGCCCTTAGCAGCCTGTGAGGATACTTTAATTCTCCCCAGGTCCAATCTACATTTGACACTAATTAAACCAGACTCTATTACCAGGACCATTTTAATCCTGCTTGCTGTGCACAGCTAAGTTGAAAATCTCCACTTTCTGTGATTCTCCACAATAGTGGCATCTGTAAGCTCACACTGTAATGTCACATGAGGGTACATTTAAAAACCCAGGTTTTCACAGGTTTTGAAGCACTTTCACATCTATTTTATGTGATCTTCAGAACAGGTTCATTTTATGCATTAGAGATTAGATCTGTACAGTGGAAACTCTACAGTGCCAGACATCACCCACACAGGGAACAAGAGGGGGGTCCCTGCCCCCTCACTGTCTGTGTGGGAGGTAGGTTATCAGATGTTACCTCAGGTTGTCACCAGCCTCTGACACTTCATGAGACAAGCCAAGTGGCAGGCCAGACACAAAGGATTTGAGGTGAGCCAACTCCAGGGCTTTCCAAATCTCTTCATCTGAGTATTTGTTGAAAGGGTCCAGATTCATCCTCAGACTTCCAGAGAACAGGATGGGGTCCTGCAAGTCAAGGGGTGAGGGAACAGTTAAGGTTAATATCAGAAAAGGACCCAGTTGTTCTTTGTGACTGGGAGAAAGCACGTCCACCTGACCTGAGATGGACTCCTTAGGCAGAAAGCTGGTTCATGGTTGAGTTGGGTTTGGTTTTTTGTTTTTTGTTTTTTGTTCTTTTGTTTGTTTTTGTTTTTGGTACCAGGGATTGAACTCAGGGGCACTTAACCACTGAGCCACATCCCCAGCACCCCTCTTTTTTTGCTATTTTATTTAGACACAGGGTCCCCCTGAGTTGCTTGCTCAATTGCTGAGGCTGGCTTTGAACTCACAATCCTCCTGCCTTGGCTTCTGGAGCTGCAGGGATTACAGTGTGCACCACTGTGCCCAGCATCTGAATAGCTGGGGTTACAAGAATATGCCACCACACCTAGCACGTTCAAGCTTCTTCAAGTCCTCTGAAGGCCTGGAACAGGTTGCCAACCAGGCAGCTAAGCCCAGAATGAAGAAAGATCCTTGGTTTCTTGCTATTTTGTTTCTTTCTGAGATTCAAGGATGGATTTCCAAACTTGTTATAACATCTCTTAAGATAAGAGAAATAGCCCTCTCCCAAATAAAACTTGTGTGATTTAGAGGTAGAGGGATCAGGGGAGGGTACAGGAATGGATAGTAAAAACTCTCTGAGAATTTATTATGGGGCCAGGTGCGATGGCACATGCCTGTAATCCCAGCGGCTCAGGAGGCTGAGGCAGGAGGATCATGAGTTCAAAGCCAGTCTCAGCAAAAGCAAGGTGCTAAGCAACTCAGTGAGACCCTGTCTCTAAATAAAATACAAACCAGGGCTAGGGATGTGGCTTGGTGCCCCTGAGTTTAATCCCTGCCTGGTACCCAGAAAAAAAAAAAAAAAAAAAAAAGAATTTATTAGCTTTGAGGGTGCTAGAGAATAGACTGTATCAAACTAAGCAAATCCCAGACAAATCAAATTTATCCCCCAAGAAATGTGGCAAGAGTGAGCAGAGGAGGAAAGTTCTAAGGAGGGGCCACATACCACCCCAGAGAGGAGAGGCCTCCATGGAGATCCTTATTTGGTAGGTTCATAGAACAAGCCAATGGGAATCTTTCTTGCTGACACACTAAGCGTTTTGCTTGTTGGCAAACACCTTCAGCAAATTCCCTCCTCTGTTCTTTAACCATATCAAATGGGGAGTATAAAGCTTAATAGCTTCAAGCTTCAGTGGCAAAACTGCTAATGCTGATTGCTGAGGTCTTGCAAACCTTGATGGGCTATAGAAATGCTAAATAATCATCTGCTCCATTTGACTTCTGTTGTGTTGCTGCCACCTACTGGTCAGACGCTAGCAGTCACAAATGCATATTACACAGAAATTGAACTTCTGGAAACTAGCTTGGGTATTCTGAGTGGAGTGCAGGAATGACACTGCTAATTGAACACATATCAACATGTTTCCTGAGACCAAGCTGCACCACTGTGTGTGCCAAAGTAAGTTCTAGAGCTTACCTGGGGGATGATGGTCAGTTTTCCTCTAAGGTCGTGGAGCCCAATGGAAGCGATATCTATTCCATCAATGGTGATCTGGCCACCTGCAGACTCTAAGATTCTGAAGAGGCAGTTTGTGAGGGATGACTTCCCAGCTCCTGTCCTGCCCACTACACCGACCTGTGAAAATGGTTCCCTTGCATGTTAGTTCAACGTGTAATTCTTAGAGAAAAAATTACTTAGCTTCAATCACAGGTGGGAAGAGGCAATGGTTGGCTACTTTATGTTTTCAGATATTAAATGATTTTTTTGTTGTTGTTTTGCTGGGAGGAAAAATATGCCCAGATGTCAGAAAAAGACAGCCTTCCCATCCTACCTCAAAAATTAATGCTGAAAACTGCAGTGACAACTGGAAATGGACACACCCTTTCAGCAGCTGTTGTTATTATAATTATTATTGGAAATTAGAGTTTCTTAAAAAAAAAAAAAGCTTTGCTTAGAAGTGGGGAGAAGGTAAGGATGGTCCTGCCAACCAGCTGAGGACCCTGATTTGGAACTCAGCATTCTTACCCAGATTTTTTTGTTCCTACATTAGACCCCAAATCCTCAGAGGACAAAATCACCATAAGAGGGTGTCCAACTTTGCAAACCAGGAGGAGAAGTAGGCCATTCTCTAGAGACAGCCCTCCACACTAATGTTCCCAACAACTACTTCCTCAAGCCTGATGCTCCCTTGCGTCCTTCCTGATGTCCTTGCTACCAGCTGTGACCCGACAGGGAGTGAGCTGGAGGGATGCGGGAGGTCTCTTGCTGAGAGATATCATGCTCTCTGGTGGTGGTGCTGTATCCAAATGTGTCTCCAGGGTCAGGGACCTCTCCCTCCACCCAAATGAGGAAGGGCTGGAGTCCCACTGTCCTCTGATCTCAAGGCCTCACATCCGCCTGGAACAGGTTGCCAACCAGGCAGCTAAACCCAGGATGAAGACAGATCCTTGGTTTCTTGCTATTTTGTTTCTGAGATTCTCTAGAGGCCAGGGCTTATTCAGATGTGAGCTTCTTCATCCCTCACTCCACTTACCTTCTCCATGCTCTTGATGTCACAAGTGATCCCTTTCAGTACCAGATCCAGCTCCGGTCGGTACCGTACTTGGTAGTTGCTAAACTGGATCTCACCTCTGCTGGGCCAATCTGCTGGAGGCCTCTTATCAGTCACCCAGGGCGCCTGGCAAGGGGACAGGATGAGGAGTGTTTTATACAGAGACAGCTCAGCTGAACAGTCCTTGTGGTACTTAAGTCACAACACAGGAGAAGGGTAGCAGTGTCCCAGCTACCTGACTGAACCTGACTTGTTCTCCCAGAAGGTTTCTACCATATGCAATTAAAGAAACCCTATCCCAGAAGGTTGCTCTATGGATCTTCAGAAAGAAACCACTATTTAACTTGATGGCTTACCAGACCCAACTTGCCCCAAACCACTTCCTATTCTCAGTTTGAGGTAATTAGGTCAAGTCAGAGCAAAGGAAACTTTTTAAAAAAACATTGAACCCATGTGAGACATGGAGAAATGATGGAGATGAGTTCTCAAAGGAGCTGCATGGGCCTCATCTCTGGGCTTCTCTAATTCCTCCTTACCTCATTTTCCACATTGATATACTCATTTATTCGCTCTACAGCCACAATGTTGGTCTCTATTTCTGATGTCATCCTCACTAGCCAGTTCAGGGTTTGTGTGATCTGCAGAAAAACCAAAAGACTAAACATCATCCTGGCTCAGAAACCAACTCAATCAGTCAACCCAGGGCTTACTTTGTGCTCAGCACTGTGGTGAGCTCTACAAGAGAGTGAGGAAAAGTCAGTCCTGGTGCCTGGTGTCTTTGGGGGTGGGGGTAAAATCAGTGGGCCAAATGACTGGAGACCAACTAAGTGTTCTACTGTGGGGCTCCCATGAAGGGCAGTGTGAGCTTTGAATAGTTGGGGGCTAACACTGGGATCGAAGTGGAATCAGAACTCAGGTCTTCTGCCTGTCAGCCTCCTGCTCTTTGCAGAAGGGGTTGCAGATGGATTTCTACAAATGGACAAAAGCAGAAGAAAAACTGCCTGCTCCCTCTGTTCTTGTTCAACCTGACCACAAAGGTGGGACAGCCACATGGATTCTCTAGAAGCCAGGGGTTACTCAGATGTGAGCTTCTTTCAGAGAAGAAAAAAATGAGAGTTTGCACATATGCACAGGGAATTTTTTTCGAGTAAATGATGGTTTGAGAAAGGCAGCCACAGAGAACAGAGGACAGGATCATGAGGACTAAGAGTAACAACTTTGTATAAGTTGAACCATTGCTGATTTTTTTTGTTTGGTTCAATCTAATAGTTCCCTGACTCTTTGCCTCATTTGTCTTGGGGGATAAAGGGGCAAAGTTACAAGCAACCAACTGTCTCAGGTAGATAACAGAGTCTTTTTGGATGCCCTGGGAGGATCACTATGGGCCTTATTAACTTCTAATGAAGACAGCACTATATAAAATACACTTATGGCTATGCAAGCCTCTAAATGTTAGTTCAAAGAGATACCATGAAAGATGATCAAATGATTCATTTATTGAACAAATATTTGTTGAACAGTTACTGTGGGGACAGCTACTGTTTGGCATTTATCCCCAGTCATGCTGGGGGTGGTGCTGTGAGATATGGTTTATCAGATCCTCTTTATTACATTAGAAGAATATAATAGAATATGTAAGTATATTGTTTATAGAATATATAAGTTTATTCTTATATCAGAATTATTTGTCCAAAGGACTTTCTGATTACTGCTGTATTCTACAGAAGAAATTTAACTATCTCTTTTGAACTGAGTCAACTAAAGAGGCAAAAATACAGGAGAATATTAAATTGAAACATATGAAGTTGCCTTCTTAAGCCCTAAGGGTAACAACATTTATGTCCTTTTTTTTCATACGGTACTGGGATTTGAAACCAGGGATGCTCTACCACTAAGCTACAGTCCCATATTTTGAGACATGGTCTCACTAAGTTGTTGAGGCTGGCCTTGATCTTAGAATCCTCCTGCCTCAGCCTCCCAAGTAACTGAGGTTACAGGTGTGTGCCACCACAACAAGCTTATTTTTGTCCTTTTCCCCAGATGACACAGGGTAGGGAGCACATCAATGGGTAAGAAAGAGATGGGGCCAGGGCTTGAAACTCAGTTTCTTCTAGTTCAACTCCTAGTTTCAATATGCTCCAGATTCAGTTTAATGCATGAATTTAGTCAAACACCCAGCCTTCAAACTCACGTTGAGGGCATTGGACAGAACAAAGCCCACAGTGTCCCCACTCAGGGTGTCTTTATAAATAACCAGCAGCAAGGCTGAAAAGAAGATAATCAGGTTCCCAGTCAGCTCCAGGCGAATTGCAAGCCACCTGCAGGGAAACAGAACCAGAGAGTCATCACTGATCTCTACTTCCTTACCTTAACCAGGAACCCTGGGGTTCACAGAACATTCTCAGAGAATGGGATTTGGTAGGGCTGTGCTCTGAGAAGGTGCCACAATTTGATCTAGGAATATTTGAATATATTCCTAAAAGTCCCTTAAATTTTTTTTAAAGATAATAAATGGCATTTTAAAGGTCTGAGAAGAGTTTACTAAGGGATCCTATAGTACAATGTCTCCCAAAAGTTGCCAAAGTATAAGAAGGGCAATTGTTAAAAATATAACAGTATTGCCGGGCGCTGTAACACATGCCTGTAATCCCAGCGGCTCGGGAGGCTGAGGCAGGAGGATTGCAAGTTCAAAGCCAGCCTCAGCAACTTTGCCAGGCGCTAAGCAACTCAATGAGACCCTGTCTCTAAATAAAGTACAAAATAGGGCTGGGGGTGTGGCTCAGTGGCTGAGTGCCCCTGGGTTCAATCCCTGGTACAAAAAATCAAAAAGCAAAAAAAAAGGAAAAAAGAAAAAAAATATAACAGTATAGATTCATGTGAAAAATTCCTGGGCCATTCCCGAGGAGATTTTGATTTGGGAGTGTAGGATGTAGTTTAAGAATCAGAATTTTAAGTGAATGTTATAAGTGATTTCTTTTGATCAGGCCAAGGAAGCAATGCCATAGTGAATCTAGATGTATGGTTTAAAAGCAAGCATCACAGAAGGGTCAATGTACCCTGACTTCAGTATTTTTAAAAGGCTGAGGAGCTGGGTGTGGAGGGAAGTCAAGTGTGAGTAGATTACAGGGAGATATACGGGGACTTTGTAGAGAACTATAGAATACACATATACAGACATGGTTTATAAAAACTGACTTTCTCAAATAAAATGTAAGTCTGCATCAATAATTCTAGCATGTATACAAATACATATGGTACATATTTCACAATGGGGGCCCAATAAGATTTACTTATATTCCTTTTCCTTTTTGGAAAACCTCAAAGAAATCAAATATCTTTTATTCAAATTCCTGACTTCCCAATGTTCCAAATAATACTGAGCATCATTTACCTGCTTTTAACACCTCAAGGCGCTTTGGAAGATACTCAAGAATTGTTCCTTCCTGACAAGACTGTTCTCCTTCAAGGACATGCCATTGCTTAACAGGGTCTGATGATGCTCACCACACTCAGGGATTTGCCACCCAGGATGTGAGTTTTCCATTTCTGTCATCGATAGATTTACCTAAAAATTCTCAACTCTCCTCTCTCCAACCTCTACTTCTTTCACCACTGTGAAAAGAGTGTCAGCCTATGGAGAATATCCATTCTCAAGGGAGCAAATAGAGAATGTTCAGTTTAACCAGCACTTGTTCGTGGGCTACCAGAGGCTCACAAATGTCGTTTGACTTCCACCACAGCTCTGTAAGACAAGTTGTGTCCTAGCCATTGTGAAAGTAAAAGGACTTAGATTTTCCTTAGCAAGGTCAAGCAATTTACTTAGCATGACAAATGGCAGAGCGGGAATAGGGACCCAGTCTGTGGTTCCAAAGCTCATGCTTTTTCCTTTTACATAGATGACAGATGTGTGTGGCCAAATTGAGTTTTACACACTGGTCATGCCTGTCCACCCTTGCATGGCTAATGACAAACATGCAGAGCCCCAAAGCACACATTTGGATAAATACCCAAGGAAGCCTCACCTGTTGGCTGTAATCCAGGAAAAGACACATTTTTGGTTGGTGTCAATCCTCATCTCATTTTGTTTTTTAAATCGCTTCTGGTGCTCAAATGCACGGATAACAGGCAAGCCTAATACAGTTTCGCTGAAATGAGAATAGATGGGGGACCTGGTGACAGAGTCCAGACGTCTCAATTGGCGGGAGGTGGCCACATAAAATACCTGAACACAAAAAGTGAAGAGTCAACCACATGATCCTGTTGCATATCCTCTACATCTTCCTTTCTAGATGTGACCCAATATGCTTCCCTGGGGGACGGGCAGCCCACATCTGAACAGGATGGAAGCCTGCATCTCTGGCTAGAAGAATGAGGAAAGAGGCCCAAGGAAGACAGTAGTGGAAAGACTGCAGTAGGTGGGAATAGAGGAAGAAAAAAGTGAGGAGACTACACCTTAACCTCAGGGTTACATGAGAAGAGATGAGCACCTTGTCCATATTCTCCCCTGACATCTGCATGTTATCCAAATGAAAGTTTCTATACTGGTTGCAGAAATGATCTTCAAAAGGATTTTGTAAAAGATGTCTGGACCCAAGGTGTTTAAAGTGGGGGTGGACAGGAAATGGCCAGAGAAAGGAATACTAAGGTTTGGGCAAAATGGAAGAGCAGAATCCGTAACCAAAATCATGTCTCAATGACGTGTGAAGGTAAAATAGTTTTGGAAATGTGCAGAATGTTGAGGGTATAAGAATGAACTGATATAATAGAATGCAGAAAGAATCTCCATGGCTTGAAGGCCAGGGAATGATGGAATGGGTTAGAAGTGCTACTGAAATCTGTGTGGATTTGTTGAAACCTAGGAAGAACTGGGCATTTGATAGTTAGAATGCAAAATATCTGGAAGTTCTCTCAAATAGTCCTGCCTCTTACTTGTTGATTTATTATGGGCAGTCAGGAGACTGTTATGGAGATGCTGGTGTGCCCTTGGAACTCTGGAGACACAGAGGGGTGCCATCTTGCCCCAGACCACAAGGTCATATGCCCCCAGACTATAGGGTTTTCAGAATGGTTTGCCCTAGGTTAAGAATTCATTACAAAGGCAGCTGGTAGGACAAAAGTTCTCCTCATAGCTTCCTTCTCCTCATCAGTTTTTATTATGAGCATAAAGTCCCTTCCAGTTTTTCTGTGAAACTTGGCTCCAAAGCTATCTGTTCCCTCAAAAAATATGTTGAAACTGAGTCTAAACCATCCAGAGATACCCCAGTGAAACTGAAAGTGTCCTGAAATGAAGAGATCTAGTTCCTGCTACCAGAGTATCTCCAAGTAAAGATGCCTACCCAAAATCAAAAGAGGAAGCAGCCATGGAACTATTCTTCTAGATCATGGAGTTCTTATGGAGCTTCAAGAATTTGTCCAGAGCTAATCTCAGAGTGGTCTGGAATCTAAACATAAATCCATTCCACTTAAGGTTTTGGGGGTGGGTAGTTAGGCTGTGAAGTGCTGTGAACCATAATATCAGTTGATGCTGATGATTGAACTTCAGACAGCGGCCAGTGGGCTCCTGAGTATAGCAATACGTGACTAAATGATGCTGAGAAGTGATTAGCCACAGACAGGATTCTCAGAAAAGATTCTGGGCCTTTATTAGCAGAGAAAAAGGAAGACCTTCCCATTTCCAAATGTACCTGAATAGACACATAAATAATGCCAAGGGGAATGACGATGATGGCAAAGACAGGGGTGGCCATGCAGATCATGATGATGGTGCTGAGTATCGACAGGAAGCACAAAAGCCAGCTGCGCAAGGACTGAGGGAGAGTGTCATCCACGGTGGAGATATCCTAAGAATACATTTAGGACAGATGGTGAACTAGTGAATTTCTTGGACACTTTATATGTTCCTTGTTCCAGAGAGGAATCTGTTCAATTCTGGATTTCCAAGGCTCCTCCATCTAATCTTTATAAGATATTCATTTGCAATAGATTATTCTGCCCATCCTAATAAGAAATCTTATTTCTGTAATTTCCTCAGTTTTTAAAATACCTCCAGACAGACACAGCAGTCATTCGTCACCTTTTCCAGTAGAGTTGGTAAAGGTTTTCACTCATTGTTTATCAAATTTATTAAGCCATTCATGGATTATTGTAAACTAATAGAACCTTATAATCCTTCTCTAATAACCAAACCAATTCAGCTGTTCTAACCTTATACAGGTCATAATTCTATCGAGTGCCTAGAACAGAGTCTGGCATCCATTAAATATTTGTTGAGAAGCTCCAGTTAACAAACCCTGTCACCCACCCTTGACTGAAGTACCATCCTACACTGGAAAGTTGCTTCCTCTGCCGAGCAGAGAGCCTCAGGGAGAAAGGGATTGAACGTGATCCCTGACTGGCCAGTGTTCCAGCTAAGGAACCTAGAGGGGATAGAGGGGCCTTATGCCATATTGCTTTCAAACCATGCAAAATAAATTTTAAAATGATAAAATTAGTGGATGGATGGATGATTGGGAACATACCTAGGAAGCCTGACATATCTTAGGTTGCCCTTCCCTACCTTTCTTAGAGGATTATGTTGATTCTGTGAGTACTAAGGTGAGTCTAAATTATCTCTAGAGTTCTCCAAATTGGGTCAGGGATAATAGTCTTCCAGGAGAGCTTTGAATTGGGGATAACTCTGGAGTCTAATCTACTTTTCCCAAAGTCATATCAGAAGGCAAATATATAGCTATGTCTAGAGTGGGCAAAAAACAAGAAAACTTCACCAGCTATCAGTTCTATGCAGATCACTTTTGATCCTTACATAGCACAGATTCCCCAATTTTCTTTCCTCCACTCTGTCTCCTCTTAAGCACTCAACCACTGATTCTAGAAAACCCTAGCTCAAAATCCCCATTTATAGGCTTGAGTTACCTCCCCTACAAAACTTATTATATGATTAAGATGGTTTCTTTTTTCATGCAAAAGCATTGGGCAAAGTATGACTATAGCCTAACTAACTCACATGTTCTCTTTTCCAGAAGATTAATCAGATACCTTGACATGGGGAAGACTATGCAATCTTTGCAAAATCCTATGAGAAATGTCCCCATCCTAAAGTGTTTGCTTGCTTGGGTTCCTTTTAGAGAAGACAGCCCATGTAAGTGGTCTCCAAAGACAGTGTGCTCATCATTACTACACCAGAGGAAGGTGACAAATGGGGAACAGTTACCTGCCCACTTCTGAAGTGGTTGTGGTGTCTCCAGAAGCTGTTTGTGAGGTGTGAGCTACCCTTTCTGTGTCTGCTAAATGCCAAACAAAAAAAGGGGGTTCATAGTTTCTCAGACATTTTATAAAATATACTCTCAAGTACAAAAATAAAAAATTGTGCTGATGATACTTGAATATCATTCAGAATTGCCTAGTCTCTATCTCTATTCCAGAAACTTTCACTCAGATGCATTTAAAAAGTCAGTGAATTAGGTCCGGTTCATGGTTCATAGTCATCTATGATCTTAACATTTATTGAGTGCCTAGTGCAGTACTTGACTCCATAAAAGGCATTCGATAAATGTTGTTGGATAAGTGAATGAATGCCAGTGGTTCCAGAATCTGCAATAGATGGAAACAAAAGTTTGAGAACTTCCTTGAGACATAGATAGCTCTAGTCCAACATTCAGACTTCATTCCCTGGTTCTTTAATCATCAAAGATGGAAGTTTCAGGAATGGAAACAAACATGAGGCAAAACATGCTCCTCCTGTCACTTTTACTCACTGTCACAGGCAATGACAGTGCTGTTACTTATGCTTTTCACTCTACAGAAGAATTCTTCTTTCTCTGCTTCTACTCCCCTCAACAACCCTCATCAGATCCCTGGTTCACTTCTATGATTGAACTCAAGTCTCACCTTTTCTGATGTTTCCCACTTCAGTGATCCAAGTTGAGCTAATATCTCATTTTTCTGTCATTCCTTTGTACTCCCAGAACACCTGTACACATGGTTGTTACTGGTTTCACCATATTCTATCACAACCTTTATATTTTTGGCTGTCTCCCTCATTAAATGTGAGCTATGGAGGGGCCAGAGCTATATCCCTGTATCCCTAGGATCTTTGGGACCTCACAGGATGTGCTCAAGAAACATTTGCATGCTGAGAGGACAAAAGAACTGTCTAGGAGCACACAAGAATTCCTTCTCATTAGAAATAGAAAGATCTCCTTAATATATAAATACATCACTGCAGAGCCCTTGAGATACTTACACCAGCAAACCTGTTCACAATCCGACCTGTGGGTGTTGTGTCAAAAAAACTCATGGGTGTTCGAAGGATGTTGTTCAACAGTTGCTCATGCAAGATTTTTGATGCATGCCTACAACCATATACACTCAAGATAGCTCCTACAAATACAAATATACCTAGGAATGGAACAAAATTTTGTTAGCACCATGCATGGGAAACCCTAAAGAGTTATGCCCAGGATATAATGGAAAATGTTTTCCTAAGTACAAGCAAAGTACAAGGCTGCTGTAGCTGTCAGACATACCTTGTGCAAGTCCCAGAGCTCCATAAATTCCAATTCTCATGTCCCTCTTAGAGGTTGGATAGTTAGTGCCATTGAAGGCTTGAGAGTCACTAGTCCAAGCACTGAGCCAGAGGTTGGATCCAATAGAAGCCACAGAATTCAATACGTAGCTAAAGATGATGAAGAATATTGAACACCATCCTATTGCTTGTAAGTACTTGAGGTAGATGGAAAACTTCACCTGCAAAGCCCCCAACAATATTAGTAGATGCCCTAATGTTTTTGTTTTTTTGTTTGTTTTCATAGGAATATCTAGAAAAACAGTCACAAGGAGGAGTGGATTCTCTTGGGGAAATTTGGTAGTCTGTGGTCATCATCCCTGCACTGGGCTGATAGTAGACCAATGTTGAACTACAATACAGGGTAAATAGCCATCTGATTATTAATGAACATCTAGAGACAATTAAGAGGCTTTGAATTGGGGATAACTCTGGAGTCTAATCTACTTTTCCCAAAGTCATATCAGAAGGCAAATATGTAACTATGTCGAGTTGGCAAAAAACAAGAAATCTTCACCAGCTATCAGTTCTATGCAGATCACTTTTGATCGTTCAGCTTTCTTTCCCCAACTTTCTTTCCTCCACTCTGTCTCCTCTTAAGCACTCAACCACTGATTCTAGAAAACCCTAGCTCAAAATCCCCATTTATAGGCTTGAGTTACCTCCCCTACAAAACTTACTATATGATTAAGATGGTTTCTTTTTTCATGCAAAAGCATTGGGCAAAGTATGACAATAGCCTAACTAACTCACATGTTCTCTTTTCCAGAAGATTAATCAGATACCTTGACATGGGGAAGACTATGCAATCTTTGCAAAATCCTATGAGAAATGTCCCCATCTTAAAGTGTTTGCTTGCTTGGGTTCCTTTTAGAGAAGACAGCCCATGTAAGTTAATGAACATCTAGAGGCAATTAAGAGGAGCAGGTATAATTTGGAATTTGTTTTAAGTCTCATTAATTTGAATTATGTGCTCTGGGTCTGATATGGTAGTTTCCTGGCTTCTAAAACTGCATCTGAAAGCAGTTTTGTTGTTCGCTACGTACCAGAATGGGAATCAAACATTCATGAAGGATTAGGTGAGGATATCTACAAGGAACATGTCATCTTCATAGAAAGTCTACGGCCTATGTTGTTTTAACAATGAATCTGAAGAATTACAAAAGAATAGGACATATTTTCCTGTAGCTAAGTAATCAACTGTAAACTGATTTGTAAAATTTTCAGATTTCAAGCCCTACGTCACCTCCCATGTTGCTTTTTTGGTGTGGTGTTCACCTTTCCAGTTTCCATGAATTCCTTCTTAATGAGCTTTTGCCCTCGTACTACCTCTTCTTTCCCCTTCAGGGCATCCACATTCCGAGTTTTCAAGGAGTTTTTCAGGGATTTCAGGTGCCGGTCACTGGACCTAGAGCTGAGAGACAGAGAAGGGGAGACTCCCTGAGCATGGAGATGCTTCCTCAGGGTCTTCATGCAAACTGATGTCACAGTCACTCTGCTGGCATGGAAGCAGATGGTTGTGGGAAGTGAACACAAATCTACCCCGTTATACAAGGAAACAAAGGAAGAGCTAGGAATGTCCATGACATCCCTCTTCTCAGGAAAAGCCCACATGGAAAAAGAGATCAAGTGGAAACATGAAGTGATGAAGGCTACAAGCTGAATAAATGTGTACCTGCGGCTCAGTGTTCGGCGAAGACTGTTCTCTCTTTTCATGGTCAAGGAGGCTGCTTCCTCAGGGAGCTCCTCCAGACCAGCCACCAGCCCACTGTCGTCATCTTCTTCTTCACTACCATCATTGACTAGAGAGACACATTAGAGGTTAGGGAAATGGCACAGTGCTACGGCCCTATGAATAAGGAGAGAGAAGCCTTCTCTGATCTTGTTGGAATCAACATGGGATCCCAGATGTACGAACAGGCTACAGTAGGAGAAGAAAACCCCCAGAGACAAAAATTCCTTGGGAGCAGGAAAGAACTTTTAAGAATTGTTGGAGATAAACAGAAAAGTCACCATTCCCAGAACTGCCTAAAGAGATGATGACAAATTGGAAATGCTAATTTTGAAGGTCAAGAAATTTAAGAATCTTTTATTAATTGAAAACATTTTTAAAAGCATACCCTGAAAATAAAATCAAATGTAAAATACAACATGGAAATCGGTGGAAATAGTAGAATAAGGATCTCTAGAAATCTGTTTCTCCACAAAAGCAATGAAAATCCTGCTCAAAAAATTGTCAGAGTCAACTTTTTAAGAACTCTGAAATTAACCAAAGAGTTGCAACAATAAAGGATCATTTATTTTTTTAAATGACTGGGTCTTGGTGAGAACAGTCCAGCTTATAGGGGTTTAACTTGCCCTATTTCCATTCATCTCTCCCCAGCTGCTGTATCGTAGAAAGCCAACAACCATAAAATTATTGTGACCACAAAATCTAGCAGCCCAGCAGCCACTCAAGGAAATAGAGTAGGTTCAGAACTCCCCCTCCCCTCAAAAAAAATCGGAGGTGAATTACCATTATCTCACCTGTCTAGAATTACCTGAAAACCTCCATTCACAAGATTTGTCTTTATTTGACCTTAGAACTAGCTCAAAAAATCAGCAGCAACTGTTTAACATCACAGCTGCCTGAGGTGATGGTAACAGTTGAGGCAAATAAGAAGCTGATCAAAAACTTAAATGGAAAATTGGGGGAATGAGACATCCATAGAGGACTTTGATATCTCTGATATATTCCTGGCAATCTAGGATGCCACACACGTGTAGAGCTAGGCATATGCTCAAGAAAGACTGCAGAGGGCGCTAGCCTCTCACTTCAGACAGATCTTATGACTGTACAAGCAGGAAGCAAAGATTAACCGGGCATGGTGGCACATGCCTGTAATCCCAGTAACTCAGGAGGCAGAGGCAGTAGGATTCCAAGTTTGAGGCCAGCCACAGCAACTTAGCAAGGCCCTATCTCAGTGGTAGAGACCCTCTGGGTTCAATTCCTAGTACCACAAAAAATAATAAAGAAATTATCAGTCCCATTAACTGCTAGATGACCTTCACTTCACCGAGGAAGCAAAGGTCAAGGCAGAGATGTAGATTGTTGCAGTGCTGAAGCCATGCACCAACACCTCTCTCGGCAAGGGCCATGAGGCTCACCGGTGCCAGGCATTTAAGTGTCTATCCACTAGCTGATCACTGTGCCAACCAAGCAGAGATTTCAGTGGCCACATATGACAAAGGATACAGATTTAACAAATTAGCTCAGAAAACTAAACAAATAAATAGAAGAAACAACAATAAACAGCACTACAATGAAAATTGCCAGTCAACTATCAGAAACCAGGGGAGAGGCCTCAACAGGTCCTCCCCTGGCACATTAAGAAGAAACAAATCCTGCCAACACCTCGATCATGCCCTTCTACCTCTAGAAGTGTGAGCAATAATCTCTCTCTCTCTCTCTCTCTCTCTCTCTCTGTACTCTCTTTTTGAATCCAGGGGCACTTAACCACTGAGCACATCCCCAGATCAATCATCCATTTTGCTTAAGTCATCCAGTCTGTGGTATTTTGTTACAGTGGTTAATTAGGAAGCAAGTATACAGAACCAATATTAATATAGCTCAACTTGCCACCAAGTCCTAAGTCTCAGAGCCAAAACAATAACAGGCTAGGCTCAGGGCTTATATCATTGCACAGAAAGAATCTTGCAGGGTTTACCAGAATGAGGTCGTAATGGGTTGTCTTGTAAATTGTACTCTGTATACAAAAGAGGGTATTCTTCCAGAGGGGGGCATCTACCCACTCATGAGGGTTTAGAAAAGAATCCAGGAACTCAGATCCAGGCAAATCAGAAAAAGTATTTAGAATTAGCATCAGAAAAATGCCCAGGTTGCGGTGATGTGGTTGACTAAGCAATAATTCAGGGGCTCCCAGCTTTGAGCCTGCCCTACTTGGGAACTTCACTCTGCACTCCAAGCAGGAACTCATGGTTTTCTCCAAGCCAGTTCCTGAGCATGGAGACTGATGTGAAGTTCTAATTCCTTCCTTTCTGTTGCTTGCTGATAACTCTGCCCTCACTCTCCTGGTCTGGCTCCTGAACCCTGTCACCCACACCATCTTGCTGTTTGTTCCCATCTTGTCCCACCAAACTTACAGATTTGTGACTAAGACTTTTCTTTCAGACTCTTGTGCTACCCAGGGTGATTTAAAATCACCACATATTGGGCTGGGGTTGTGGCTCAGTGGTAATGCACTTGCCCAGCACAGGTGAGGCACTGGGCTTGATCCTCAGCACCATATAAAAATGAATAAATAAAATAAAGGTATTGTGTCCATCTACAACTAAAAAATATTTTAAAATAAATAAATAAATAAAATCACCACATATTGATCAGACCTCACAGTCAAACTATGCTCCCATTTGCAGGCTCTGTAGCTACTTCATCATTCAGGTGATTTCTGGAATGTCCCTCCAGATCTTGCTTTCTCAACCCTGACCTGCTGGTAATCACTACCTGAATCTGTAACTAGCACTATGCACAGGACACTGCTGGAAGGTCTTCAGGAAGCATCCCAGTAAACAGGGCTCCACTGCTGATGGGAGCTAATCTGTGAACCTAATGGCAGTGATATGAGGGGCTGTTCCTCTGGTATGCTGTGATTCTATATAACTGACATTATAGTGTTTTTTTGGTATATTAATCAAGGTCCCTTTGTTAAAGCTTACCAAGAGTTGAACAGCACACTATTAGCACCAGCTTATGAAGCTGTCCAGGAACTGATTTTAAAGAATTTGAGGTAGTTGGAGTGGTATGGGTCACTTGAATCAACAGAAGCATGGCATCCCTAAAATAGAGACCCTTGTGCCAGATCTTTTCACAAGGGTTACTCACCCAAACCTTCCATTGTAGCCTTTAAAGAGTGTCCTTTGATTGCATGTCAGAGAGAGATGAGCAGGATGGGCCACCCATTTAGCCCAGGCACAGAATTTCAATGTCTGTGTTTCTTTACCCGAAACACTGAAGAACAGAGTTTGCATCTCTGAGTAATTCACTTCCAAATGCAGTTCATTGTATACTAAACAATTTGGGAAGAAGACATTTGTTTACCATTCCCACTCCAGCCCCAAGTTCCATCCTGTTTCAATCCTCCTTACATACCTGTGACCTCCCCTTCGGGACTTGAATGTTTTACGAAAGTCTTCAGATTCTTAGCAAACACTCCTTTCTTGGCCAGCAGGTCACTATAGGATCCTTTCTCCAAGATGGTGCCATTTCCCACAACCACAATCTGATCCACTTGGGGAAGAAAGTGAATGCTATGTGTAACCAAGAGTCGAGTCTGTAAAAATAACATTAAGTAGTGCTGACTACCCTATGTCCATCATCTTCCTGGATTACTCTAAAAAGGACAAACAGACATGTCAATTCACACTGGGGCTTTGCTTTGAAATGTGGCCCTGACTACTTGGCTTATTTTGCTTTTTTCCTTCCCAGCATCCCATCTTTTTTTTGCAGGGGTTGGGGGTACCAGAGATTGAACTCAGGGGCACTCGACCACTAAGCCACATCACCAGCCCTATTTTGTATTTTATTTAGAGACAGGGTCTCACTGAGTTGCTTAGGGCCTCGCTGTTGCTGAGACTGGCTTTGAACTTCAGATCCTCCTGCCTCAGCCTCCTGAGCTGCTGTTATTACAGGCGTGTGCCACCAGGCCCAGCCAGCATCTCATCTTAAAACCTGAACCTATATGTGAAATGAAACTCCTATCATTGTGGATGTACTCACAGATATTTTCCTATAGTGACAATGAGGTTTTCCCTATGCACATTTTCCTCCACATCCCTGTATACAAAAGGTTAAGCTTAGGAAAGTCATTTAAGATCAATGACTATCATAACTGATGCATACAAGACTAATTAACTGGCTAACTAATTGCCCCTTTTCACCTATTATTCTTTCACTTACCAGCTAACCAACTGTACTAAAAAGAACTGTCCAGATTCTTTCAGCATGTTAGAGACATTGTGGATAAGAAACTATTTGAAATCCAGGCCTTCCCTGGTGTTAGAAACTCAGCATTCTGTGTATTCCTGTCTATTGACTACTGAAACAGAAACTTCACTCAGAGAAAGACACAAACGAGTAACAAGGTTGAATTAGTGGTCTAGAGATGCCCTGGGCTTCTGGAGAGATGACCTAATCTCACCATCTTTGCTCTCTACTTCACAGCCCAATCAAGACTAGATTCTTTTTATCTGTAATATCCAGGAGATGCTCATCCCTTAAGTATAAGCACAAAGACAACACTTGGGTGCCTTTTCTGATTCCTCTGACAAGACTTGGGTATTCCTCCAGTGTTCCCACTGTAGTCTGTACAGACAACTATTAAAACAACCCTTGTTTTGTAACGGTAATGTTTGTTTTTCTGCATGTCTTCCCATTGGAGTGTAAGTTACATGAGAGCAATGACTAGATCTTTCCATCTATACATGCAACAAATCTGGCATGAGGTGGGCATTCAGTTCATGAATGAATGAAACCAAGAGATCTTTAAGGACAGAAGCCAGGACCAGGAATAGGAGAGCCAGTGAGTTCCTGCTGATCCATAGATCCAACAGAGAGGCAAAGGGCCTCAGTGGAACAGCAGCCCAGGTCATCAACTCTGCCATCCTGTGTTGAGTAGCATTCAAGAAATTGTGAAGGAAATAGGCCAAATATAGTTAAAATTTCCTTGCCCAGCAACAACAGAAAAGCTCTCAACAGCAGAGGGGCTGTGTCAGCTCTCCTCTAATTCAGCCACTGCGTTGGGATACACATGCCAATTTTCCCTTAGTAAGGAGTGCTTGGTCTCCACCTACAACCTGTTTTAGGGGCCTTTACCAGTCACTTCGTCTGTACTATATGACAAGTACACTGTGAGAATCAAATGAGACCATGCAGTTAAAATGCTCAGCACAGGCCAGGGGTATAGGGAATACTCAATTAGCATTAGGTCTTATTTCTATGTTCAGGTTTAGTCATCCTTTCCAGAAATAGTCTTCTCACATCCTGCAAACATTCCAGGGAAAAATGCCTTTTTAGAGCATAGCTCTAATACCTGCAGGATGACCTGTGTCCCACTACCCACAAGTGAATTGTTGAGTCCTCCGGGGTTTTCCCTGACACTGACCAGTTAGTTCTCTAACACCAGTTGGGTGTCCAACAATTCAATTAAATGTTGACACTTAACTATCTGGGGTTAGCACAGAATCCCAGTTTAAAGGTTAAGTACCACAATATTGCCCACCCCCCACTTCAGATGTTCATACCAAGTCTTATAATTCTGACCAAATGGCTATGAATGGTAGGTTCCCACAGCTCCCTCTACAATTTTCTAGAAAGGCTCACAGATCTCACGAAAACACTATTTAAACATTTGTCAGCTTGTAAAGGATACAACTCAGGAACAATCAATGGAAAAGATACACAGGGAAAGCTATGGAGGAGGGATGTGGAGCTTTTCATAACTCCTCTATCCACACCACCCTCCAATATTTGATATGTTCACCAATTTGGAAGGTCTTCCAATCTCATTGTTCATGGATTTTTATTAACCAATCTCCATGTGCCACCCCCACCCCACCTGGAGGTCAGTAGGTAAGGCTGCAAATTACAATCTAATCACCTGTTCATGCTGGTAACCATACTTGAGGATATGGAGGGACTCTACCCTAAGTCATCTCCTGAGTATAAACTCAGGTATGATCAAAAGGGGCTCATTATGAATAACAAAAGACACTCCTAGCGCTCTTAAAATTCCAAGGGTTTTTAGGAGCTCTGTGCTGGGAACTAGGAACAAAGACCAAATATATTTCTTATTATAACCATAGGTTCATAGTACTTTTTATTATAGCCAATCATCCCAAGAGGCTCAGTGTCAGAACCACAAAATAAGGTTTAAATTAACCAGTTCTAGCATAAGCCATGATCTCACCATGGAAGCCTTCTTGGGGTAGTCTACAAGGAGACCAGTCTCACAGGAGCCCAGGGAGCAGGTAAATAAGAAAATCTGCTTCAGGACAATAACTGTCCTTGGAGATGTGTGTGATTCCCATCCCTTTGTCCTTATATCTTCATCACTTTGAATAATTTCTCACCTTGCCATTCAACAGGCCATTGGGACCCAAGACCTTATTGAAAATGTGTTTTCCTACATGTGCATCCACAGCTGACAGAGGGTCATCTAGAATATAGATGTCTGAATTTTGATAGGTAGCTCTGGCCAAGCTGACTCTCTGCTTCTGACCACCACTGAGATTTATACCCTGAAGAAAAGAAAAAGAAAAAAATAGTTTCTGAAGAGGAAAATAATTTCTATTAAATATTATTCTCTAGTCCCAACTTCACAGTCTAATAAGGAGGGGTAAAAGGAACAAATTTGCTTCAAGAAAGTATTAAGAGCATAAAATTCTTACATTTCTTTATACAAATAAATAACTTTGATTCAAATAACTTTCAGTCCAGCAGTTAAAGGCATGCACACCTTACATTTTCTATCAGATAATTTATTTATTTAACATTTTGTTGCTTTCCCACCCCATGAGAATCTAGAGCTATATCAGAGCAGAGATTTTCTCTATTTTGTTCCTGGATGTAATCCCAGCAGTTAAAATAATGCCTTTCACATAGTTGCTTAATAAATGTATGCTGAATTAATAAGCAAAATCACTCAAGAGCTGTCACTAGTCTTCTAGCACCTCAAAATCCTTGCATCCCCAAAGATTCAATTTTAGTAATGGAAGAATGGATGAAAACATTCTAAATATGAAGAATCAGAAATTTTTAAATAAATTAATGCTATGTCTATATAGATATTTAAAATTATAATTTTATTATTTAAAATCTATTTTTATGAAAAGTCATTTAATAGCACGAGGTATTTAATAATACAGGTAAACCTTGGGCCAGTCTCTCAGTCCTTTGCCTCATCATCTTTTATTTTGGTTATGGAATTCCAACATTTGCTTCTAGGTACAAAGTTTAAAAATTCTGAGTTATTACACAAAACTTCATGGCCAGATAATACACATTTTCTGGTGTTTGTTCCAAACATGACTACCAATACTGGACAGCTATGTTACTCTCATGTACTTTGCCATTGCCCTTTTTTTTTTTTTTTCCTTCTTGAATATTTCTTCACCCTTCAAGGTCCCTTATTGTCCCAAGTACCTTCTCTCCAATCTCAGCCATGTCTCCTCCAGGCAATATTTCCAAGTCTGGGAGGAGAGCACAGGCCTCCAGAACTTGCTGGTACTTCTTTTCATTGAACTCTGATCCAAAAAGGATGTTGTCCTTTATGGTGCCATTCTGAATCCAGGACTGCTGAGGGACATAGGCTGTGGTGCCCTAGATAGGAAAGGATCAGACCATGTGACAGTTGCACCTCCAGAAATGCAAGGTTGAAGGATGAGATGGGCAGAAGTGGGAGAGCAAATCGAACTTAGACTTGAAGAACTACGTGTCAGGCTGCTGTCATCTGATGTTTATGGATGTGCTTGTATTTACTGCACTGTCCAGGAAGAAAGATTCAATTCATCTTTAAGCCTCCTTTTTTTAGACGACCATTTTCTTGTCACAATCCTGAAAATCAGAAGATGAATGCACATGCTGCTTCTAGAACAGTGTTTTAGTTCAACTCAATGAGTATCCTGGACCTACTTTCAGGGAGTGCCATAGATGACATCTTAGGAAGCAAAAACTAAGAGTTTAGAATTAAGACACCAGGGGGTACACAAAGCAGGTAATATCCAAAGAGAAATAAAGACCAACAGATGCCTATGCTTAAAAAAGAAAAGAAAAAACTCAGTTCCCCCAAACCCAAAAGCCAAATGTTCTCTCTGATATGTGGATGCTAACCCACAACAAGGGAGAATTGAGAGGGGAAGAATAGAAGTTCATTGAATTGGACAGCGGAATGAAGGGAAGGGAGAAGGGAATAGGGAAGACAGTGGAATGAATCAGATATAACTTTCCTATCCTTGTACATGAATACACAACCAGAGTAACTCCATATAATGTACAACCACAAGAATAGGATTCTAATTAGAGTAAGTTATACTCCATGGATGGAACATATGCCAAAATACACTCTACTGTCACATATGTTTAAAAAGATCAAATATTTTTTTAAAACACTCAGTTATGAGTTAGCAATAAAAAGCTTTCCAAAAGGAATTGGGAGACAAAGCTAAATCCGTATAGTTATCTCGGGTTTAGTGCACTTTTTAAAAATGCAACTTTGCTCATTAGAGATTGGTAAATCAGGAAACCATGTCGGTATATTTCTTAAAATTTTCCAAGTGGGTCAATATAAAGCAATCAAGGGCAAGCTTTCTCATAATTGAAAAGAAAGGTTTAGGTTTGGGGACATAGCTCAGTGGTTGAGCGCTTGCCTACCACACATGAAGCCCTGGGTTCCATCCCCAGCATCACACAAAAATTAATTAGTTAATTAAAAAAGAAAGGTTTAGCAATATACAAAGATATTAAGGGGGGAAAAAACCCTGAAACTCTATAGACCTGACTCTTTGGTGCAAGTATGGACTGGCTTAATAATTCAAAAATACCTCTAATTTCTTCTAAATTTAGCTCCCTAAGGAAGTTGAGAGTACCAATGAAAATACCATGAAAACAATTTCCTGTGTTTAAAACGTCATGACTATGAAGGAGTCAACACCTTATGACAGGTTTTTGAATTAGGAACAAGTGTACTCAAAGATCTAGTTCTCAAAGGAAGAGGTGAGATGCCCAGGATGAATTGCGATGTTGGGCTGATGTTGAGTGCAGATGCCAGTGCTGATCTTAAGACCCCTGGTTGTTTGTTCTTGCTATTGCTTCTGTTGGTACTAAAAGCACCCAGAAAACCACTCGGGACATGGGAACTCACACAAGAGATTTTACAAAGTGGACAGGCAGAGTGTCTGCCTGCAGGGTGAGTGAGAGAGAGAGAGAGAGAAAGAAGGGAGAGAGTGAGAGAAAGTGAATAACGGGTGAGCCATTCTTAAGTAGCAGAATTTCAACAGGCTAGTAGCCATTGGACAAGGAGGTTCATGGGCTAATGATCTGGACCAATGACTGACCAATGAAGTTTTGGACTAACAATCTTGGTTGTAAAATGGTGTGTGTGGGGGGGGGGTGGGCAGAATACTGGCGACAGCAAAATGGCCTGATGCCAACAGGTACTGTAGCAGAAATGCCTACACTCTGAAGAAAGGCATCTCCAGTGAATAGTGTACACACTATGCACATGAGAATCACCTGGGGAGCTCATTAAAAATGCAAACTCTGAGAACCTATTCCCAGAGTCTGATTATATAAGCCTGGATGGGCAGAGAATCCATCGTTCACAAATCTACCAGATGTCTCCAAGGCCTCCCCTACTAGTGTATTCTCCCCAGTGAGGAAACAGCACTGAATGGCCCATATTTGAAAGTCAGAAGTCTTCTCCATTGGCATTCCCTCTCACCTTGATGGTGATGTGCCCACGGATATTCTCCATTTCTCCCAGCATGGCTGACATCAAGGAAGATTTCCCAGAGCCCACGGTGCCCACCACAGCCACCAACTGGCCTTCCATAATGTCCAGGTTCACACTGAAAGAAGCAAAATGATTTTGAAGGAGATGAGGGCTTGGTAGTCAAGAGTAGTTCAAGCTCTGACTCTCCATGAAGTCTGGTATTATTGTGGGAATCACCCAAGAAGCAGCAAACTGCACTCAAAGAGTGGAAGAAACCAAACTTTATTTTACGCTGATAGGCCCGGAGGAGATTAGCACTCCAAATTCTGAGTGCCCCTTACCAATTTTTCACAACATTTATAGGCTATCTAGTGTCATAAATTTTCTACTCTAAAATGATACATAGTTGTGCAGTTGGGAAGTGTGTTTATAAAAGAAGAGCTTGTTAAGGGAGACTGGCTCCTCTCACAAGGCCTTTTGTAATTCTCTAGCCTTGGGCCCTGAGCCTTCACAGGGGGGTTCACACTTCAAAGGAAAGTAGTTAGTTCCTAGGGTCTTTACAATACAAAAGGAAGGAGTGAATGGTGCTAATTAGGTTCCCTGAAAACCAGTAGGCAGAACGGGGAGGGAAACTCTCTCCCTTTCTCAGGCACTAAGTTTTACAAACAGCATCATCCAGGCCTGGGTCAGTTACCCACTACAATATTAGATTTCCCCCTGGAGATTGGAAAATTAACCTTAGACTTAGGAGATCTCATAGTGCTTCTTCAATGAGGTTTTTTTTTTTCTTTTTTTTTTTTTTTTAAGGTCTAAAAGGCTAAAGAATGAGCCCTAATTTATCCAACTCACTTATAAACTATGCTAAATGTGCATTTCCAATGGAAAGTTCTCTTAGGACCAACACATAGAATAAGTTCCTGATGGGAATCTAGAGACCTGGCTTGGTTCAGGTCCCAATTCTGCCACTGCGGGGTTAAATGATTTTAGAAGGTCACTTGTTCCAGACTAAAGACCTGTTTCTAAACCAAGAGGGCTAGACTAAATCAATATTTTCCAAATTAGGTTATTCAATAATTGACTAAATGTTACTTATTTTTACACAATCTTTCTCAAACTTATGTATTCAATGAATAGCATTAGCTGAAAGCAGATTCCTTTGTCCTTCTGGGGAAGAGCCAACTTATCTGGCCAGGATGGAACCTTCATTGGGCTATAATCCTGAAAACCTGGTTTGCCAGCCTTATTATTTGAGTTCCTAGAACATTTGGAACATTAGAATCTTGCTCACAGTCTTTCTTTGAACTTGCCCATTGAGTTGAACTTCTTCCAGACTTATAACAGTACAGTTCCCTCTGCAAAGGGAAGCTTTTGGGTCGGGAGGGTTCAGAGCGGGGGCTCCTACCCTGACTCATCCTGTGGTTAGCTCCAGGGTCCATGTTCAGGACTACAGGAATAGGAGAGAAGGGGGGAAGTCATGAGAAGAGAGATGATGAAGCATGCTTAGTTGTTTTCAATGTGCTCATTGATTTGTTGGTGTGCCTAAGAGAAACTGTTTGTGTAGCAGTGTGGCAAGAGGCTTAGGGTAAGCACACCCACATGACAGAAGAGGCGGCCTGTAGTGTGGAGTGTAGGAATGGGTTATTTTGATGTGAAACTCCAGATGAGGAATTGAATTTTATAGAGGTAGCTCCCGTTGTATGGTCTGTGGGGAAAAGTCAGATTCTAATGTTCCTATTATTCTTTTTTTATAATTTTAAATAATGCTATTATATTTTTTATTCCTTTATTTTATTTTTATGTAGTACTGATGATCAAACCCAGCACCTCATACGTGTGAGGCAAGCACTCCACCACTGAGCTACAACCACTCCAAGCCCTCTGATTATTATTCTTAAATGAATGAATGATCTTAAAATTCAGGTTCTTGTGTGTATCTCTACCATACCCAGAGACCTGGGCTACTTGCCAACCTGGCACTATCTCCATCTGTTATCTGGGAAACAAATATTGTCATGGGTTTTCAGCTAGAGAGTCAGACCATCATACAATAGGAAAGCAGGATGGCAAATAAAATCTCAGGAAAAAGGTTCAGGATCTTTGCTCTCAGCCTGTCCCTCAGGGGCTTAGCCTGTACTAGTATTGAACTGAACATATGCACAGGGTGTGCTTCCCCATGCATTCTATTACAGGGAATTTTCTGAAAACGGGACAGTCAAGAAGAATCCTAAGGAACAACAGGATAGTAAGGCGGCAACTCACTCTTGGATTGTGGTTTCTGCATTCGGGTCCCACGTAAAGGAGGCCTCCGAAAACTGCACAGCTTTGTCTATTGAAGAAAAGGCCCCCTCTTTTAGTTACATGTAAGTCCCCATATATCTGCCTTCCCTTACCCAGCTTCAGGTGACTCTGCTTCCTTTATCAGCTCCTAAGGTCACCTCTGTTAGATGCTGCTAACAGGAGGCAAATGAAATCTTCCAGAATGAGACTAGAAGTGGCCTACATATTTGAAGTCCTTTTCTATTCAGAAGTCCTAAACTTGGTGGCCCAGATTCCTGACCTGCAGATGCCCTGAGTACACCCCCAGGCCCTCTATTGCCTAGTCCCCTTGTATGAGTTCCACCTCCTTCTACAAACCCTCCCCACTCTGGATTCTAGACCCACTGCTTGCTCTGGCCATGGATGCCCTCCAGTTCAGAACCTGTGTGTTCCTTCACTCTAGACTACCTTCCCAGGTCCACACTGACCCCTGCTTCCTGGATCCTTTGCAGGATTCCCTGTTTGTTTGTTTTCTGTTTTTGTTTTGTTTTGGTTTTGGTTTCTTTCAGAAGAGCTGACCTAATTTTGCTTAGCAATATAGCTAAGCAATCCACTCTGGGTGAAAACATGATTTAAGCTAACACAGTATGCTTACTACACAAGCATAAGATCAAGACTAAACCCCCTTTAATTGGTTTGTTGCTAATAGGCCTTATGCATGTCAAAATTCTGGCACCAGCACTATGAATAACTTGGGGAAACAACTTCCAAATTGTTTACCAAAATTGTGGTCATGTCGAATGGCAGATGTGTCCAAGTCATCCCCTCCCAAGTACTTCTCTAGTCGTTCTATAGAAACGCTGGCCTGGAAAGGACACAAAGGTTCTCAAGAATAAAAAATTTCAATAACTAACAAATAGGGATAGGAACGTTGTCATCAGCCTGTGATTTGCCATTTGCCACATCTAGAACCTCCTGACACTCATCACAGACGCAGCCACACTTCAACCCTGGAAGCCATCCCACCCTGGACAGAATTAAAATAAGACATGATTCAGCCCTTCAGGAAACTCAAGGAGTTCAACACTACTGCTATCTCTGCCCAATCTTTGGCCCTGTTTCCAGAAGCTGTCTCAAGCCTTCTTTTGAGACAAAGCCCTAATTTCTACCTAGTTCTGGCAATTGGGTCCCTGTCTTGCTCTTATTTAATTGAGTCTGTTCTTTGATGATAGCCCCAGTATCCTAACTGAGTTACCACTGAGACCCTATATAAAGGAATCAACCAAAGTTTAAACTGAAGTTGACTTATGTATTGACAGAACTCCCATTGGTCCCTGGAACATGAAAACTGGGAAGGTTTTCAAGGAGTTTCTACGAGAATGTTTTTCATCATCCTTCCTATCTTCCGAAGTGGTTGTCATGAGATGGTTTCTCAAGGCCACCTGACCTGATGAAGTATTAGGTTTTTTGCCTGTACCTGCCTTAGGGACCATCTGCAGGCTATAAAAAGTGTTTAGCTATTGCATGGATCACCTCCTCAGAAACAGGAGTGCCCCACTATCTATGCTGTGTTATCATCCAACCCTTTTTGCTTCAGTGTTACACTGTGGGACAAGGAATGCAGGGAGCTGACACCTTTGCTGATCTTGCTTTTGCTGTCTATGTAATAAACTATATCTGAAAAGAGCATATTATTTCTTTACTGGCCAAATGGGTCAGCCTTTCTTCATGCTCTCCAGGACAAGGAGGCCTTCTCCTAAACCCCAGTCCTTCCTATGGCCAGAGCTTTCTGAAGCAGGTCACCACACTTCTACTCCCCATCATTCTGGCCCATCACCTACCCAGCCCACTGACTCTGCTGTTACTCACCGGGACCGGAGCTAATTGTAAGATGAGTATCATCTGCCTGTGAACCAACCCGAGGTCTGATCCTTGGCCCATCTCAGAGCTTAGTTTTCAGAACCCAGACACTCTGGCCCATCCAAGGACTCCTAAATCCCAAACTCATTTTCTGACAGTTTAAGGCTCCAAATTTACCACTACCTGGGTTCATGTAAAGAAAGTGTCTTTTCTCTCCCTTTGCACCATTTGTCTAATGTATCAACACCTCAAAAACCTTAGAAAAATATATAGAAAATGAGCTGGGAAGAGGGCTTAGAAATATTTTCAACAACAGAGATAATCATAATAGTCTTCACAAGATTTTTGGCATGATAATCCAAATTTTAGAGTCAGATATATTGAGGCTCAGAGAGTTTGTGATTTAAGTAAAATCAAAGCATTGACCTCCAGGGATCAAACAGATGTAATTGAAAGTTCACCAGCAGAAGCTAGACATGGTAGGTCAGTTATTCTGGACTCCAGGGCTTTTACCCAGAGATAAACAGTCAGCAGTGAAGCTCATATGTACCTGGAGCATAGAAGAGATCACCATGGGGAGCATGCCTAGGGGAAAGCGCAGGATGTTGAAGAGGGTGATGGAGGTGAAGGCCTTTTCTGCATCCAAAATATTGTTGCTGTCCACCAGCACATAGACAGCAAAAGTGACCACAGACACCTGGGGAAGAGCAACATCATAAGCAATCTATTCCTAAAAGGATCCAAGCAGCCTTGTGTTTCAGGAACATAGTATGTAAGCACTGGAGGAACCTTAAGGATTATCTCAGCTTGCTGTTACTGATAAGAAAACAGCCAAAGAGAGGAAGAAATATCTTGCCCAACGTTACAAAGTCAATGAATGGCTTGCTAGGACCAGAGTTTGAATCTTCTTCATATTGCTATTCCTCTCACCATAAACTCAAATCACCTCTCCCAAGAAGGCAAGGAACTATTCTATACACATACATTCATGCTAATCATCCTGAAAGCTTGCTCTTGGTTACTAGAACTGCACACAGTACACAAGGGTGGAACTAGAATTGGGGCATAAGGTAGGGATGATGACATGGGGTTTGATACCCAGTCCACTGACTCCTCTGCTACTCACCAGGATTGGAGCTAATTGTAAGAGGAGAATCAACACAGACTGCAGCTGACCAAAGAGCAGCAGGTTCTTGAGCTCCTTCTTCCGGATGTTGTGGACTTGGTCTTTGAATGAAGGTTCCCAGGCAAAATATTTCAGGATCTAATAGGTTAGAAAAGAGCACATCCCACACTGTTGTCCTGGCACCAGGTGTGTCTGATCCACCCCCATTTAAGGACATGCTCCCTTGTTTCCAACTCCATCATTTGGGAGTTGGAAGTCCAGATTATAAAGAATGATTACGAGAGATAGCTTGCATTTGTTGACAACCTGCTACATACAAAGAACTTTACATATTATCTCATTGAATCCTTATAACAACCTTGTCCCAGTTTGCCTGGGACTAAGGAGTTGTCAAGACAGGGATCTATTTGTGCGAGAACGTAGAAAGTTCTGGAAAATCCATGGTGAGTCAGTCAGCCCACTTTTGTAGAATCATTGTTTCTATTTAAACCATAAGGAAACAGGCTGAGAGAAGTGAAGTAACTTGCCAGAGGCCACCAACCTGGCAAATAGTCAAGCTGAGATTCAAAACCAAGTCTTTGAATTTTGCCCCATTAGTAGTATCAGAGCTCTGAGTGGAGAAATATCAGGGAGTTAAAAAGAAGCCTCGCCGGGTGGGGTGGCGCATGCCTGTAATTCCAGCACTTGGGAGGCTGAGGCAGGAGGATCACGAGTTCAAAGCCAGCCTCAGCAACTTAGCGAGGCCCGAAGCAACTCAGTGAGACCCTGTCTCTAAATAAAATACAAAATAGGGCTGGGGATGTGGCTCAGTGGCCAAGTGCCCCTGAGTTCAATCCCTGGTTCAAAAAAAAAAAAAAAAAGAAGCCTCTATTTCATTTTTTAAAAATTTAGGGTAATATTAAAATCCATGAAATCAAAACAATTTTTTAAAAACTTACAGTCACCTTTAAAGAACAAAATGTATTATTTTGAAAGCTGGGAAAAAAAGCATACATCTTGCCGATCCTGTCTAAACTTTATTTTAGGGACCAGCTAATTGATAAAAGACAATTCTTTATAGAAATTCAGGTAATCAATTCCAAAGGAATAACAGAATTAAAATATCACATTCTCATAAAATTTTCACCATTTTGCAACTCCTAATGAAAAAAATAGGTCTAAGCAACCATCAAAAAATTTGTATGACCACCTTTTTTTTCTACCTTGGTTGCATATTAAAGTTCCCTAGGAAGCTTTTCAAAAATATAGATGCTTAGGCCTCAACCCCAGAGAGATCAATTTAAATGATCTGAAGTGAGTCTGAAATTTCACAGGTGGTACTAATATGCTGCCAGGGTCACAGAGCACCGTTCTTGGTGAAAGAATAAGCCACTCGGATAATGCCTGAGCTCACTCAGTGGCCATCACTGCTGATATTTTGAAGCACACAGAACCACTTGAAAATAACACCCCACCCAAAGAAAATCAAATCCACACCTAATTAAATCTGACTCCTGATTTATAAGGAAAGAAGGCAACCTGGTTCCTTCAATATGATAGAGGACTGTTACAAATTAAGGTCACTATCAACAAAATGCCATATATGGATTTTTTTTTAGATCTTTATTCAAATTAACAAACAGTTAAAGAAGATGAGTATGAAGCAATTGGGAAATTGGTGGCATCAAAGGATGATTGCTTTTTTTTTTTTTTTAGGTATAATATGGTAGAATATGGTTCTGTTAAAAAAAAGGAAGTTCTTTTGGAGACACATAAAATGTACTTAAGAATGAAATGACAAGACAGCTGAGATTTGCTTTAAAATGATCTCTCAGCTGTGACATGGGGAGGGGCATACAGATGAGACTAGATCAGCTGACAATTGCTGGGGCTGGGTCCATGCGGCTTCATTATATCATGCTGCATGTTTAAAAATTTTTGCAGTAAAATGTAAAAACAAATCAAAATAAATGTAAATTAAAAAGGGTAAATAAAAAGATATCAAGGTTTAAAAGGGGGCCTGGGAGGGATGATAGGAGATGAAACGGAACACTTAGGGGTAGACAAATCAGGAATCATGAGACGTACAGTAGGGGCCAAGGAACAGGACCCCACAATGTCTATTGGAGTTTATTAGGGGCAAGAAATTCACTGCTTCTGTCATTGCAACCAGAGGGATACCAACATCTGGCTTCTTACCTTGATTCCACTGAGAATCTCATTCATGGTTTTCAAACGTCTGTCTTTAAATTTCATATTGTTGAACTGTCAGGAAAAGGGAAATAAACAAAAGATGCTTCCATGAAAAAGGCCCAGGCTTGCAGCAGACACTAGTCCTCAGTGATAGTTGTAGTTGTCACTTAGAGCTTGAGGTGCCCAGTGATGGCCTTCATCTCTCTCCAACTCTCCCCTCTGCCCACTCTGGTCCATTTGTCTCTACCTTCCTTCTGATCCTGAAATGTGCGTATCTTTTTCCTACCCCACCACCTCCACCTGACTAGTGACTTCTTAGATCATTCTTCCCTTTCCCTTCCCAAGGCTTGCCCCTCATGGTCAGACCTGTGTCATTCAAACTTGGTTTAAATGTCTCCTCCAGCCGGGCGCAGTGGCGCACACCTGTAATCCCAGCACTTGGGAGGCCGAGGCAGGAGGATCGCAAGTTCAAAGCCAGCCTCAGCAACTTAGCAAGGCCCTAAGCAACTCAGTGAGACCCTGTCTCTAAATAAAATACAAAATAGGGCTAGGGATGTGGCTCAGTGGTGGAGTGCCCCTGGGTTCAATCCCCAGTACCCCCCCAAAAAATAAAAAAAATAAAATAAAATGTCTCCTCCTCACAGAGGACTGACTCTCTTGACCTCCTAATTGAAAATAACTACCCACTCACTATCTTTCACCTTTAGTTATCTGTATAGTGAATATCATGATCTAGTATTTTTCTTCTTTGTGTCTCCCCACCCCCAAGCAGAATGTAAGATTCAAAAGAGCAGGAACCTTGTCTAATTTGCTGCTCTGTTCTCAGAAAAGTAAGATGTGCAACAAATATTTTTAAAACAATTATTTGTAATGAAATAAATGCAAAACATATGAAGGAATAAGTCATGAACACCATCAAGTCAACCCACCCAACCTGTAATTCCTGGCAGAACTAAGGACTATCAGCATGAAGCCCTCCCCTGGTTGTAGCAGGATCATTGCCAGGACTTAAGAGTTGAGATTGCTCATGTGACCACTCTGAGTGGTTGGTTTGTGTCACTGTGATAGAGAAACAGCGTCAAAAATCACTGTTCTGAGGGCAGCCCAGCAGAGCAGGGTAGATAGCTATGTGCCAGGTCTCCTGGGCAGCCTTCCCCTCTGCAGTCAAGCTCCTCCCTCTAACATATAAACCCTGTGTGGTCAGAAGATGAAAAAGGAAAACAAAGCAAGCCAGGTATATTTGGGATGATGGGAAATCTTGAAGCAGCTTTGCTTTGTCCTAACTCCTTAAAGAATGAGAGCAACTAAAAATGTTTGGACTTTAAAGAAAGCATGAATCCCCAGGAAGACCGTTTCTTCACCTGAATACGCCTATTCTTGGTGGCCAATATTCCATTAATTGGAATGAGGAGAAACATCACCGCTACACCTGCTAAAACTGAGGGTCCCAATTCGCTCCATAGGAAGTAGATGGATAAGATAATCTGTAGAGTAGTTGACCACAGCGCGTGCAGGAAGTTGGTCACATCCATGAGCTTCTGGGCATCCACAGACATCAGGTTCACTGTTTCTCCAATGGGGTACTGCCTTCTGGCCACGTTGGATAGGGTCAATGCCTAAAGATAAATTTAAATCAGGATTGAGATCCAAGAGCAAGATCCAGAAAACTGGGGAGGAGAAGCGGAAACACAGGCAGTGAGAACGCAATAGAGGGATGTGAACACAACTTCTTCAAGGGACTGTGACTTCTTGCCTACACACCTTCCACACACTATTCTCTCATTCTTTACTCCTCTTTCCTCTTTTTTCTACCTTTCTCCAACCTCACTTATCCACACACTTCTTTACCCTGAAAACTCCCATTAATCCTTTAGTGTCAGTTTAGATGCAACTTCTGAGAAGGCTACCCTGACTCAGGCTACCCTGAATTTAGGATAGATACCTCTTTTGTGCACTCCTAAAACATTCTGTGTTTTTCACTACCTTCATTACAATGAACTGTAATCATTTTGGTTTTCTATTTCTGTACAGGTAAACTCTGTGAGGACAAGGGCTTCATATGTCCATTTCACTGCTGTATTATGTGGCACACAGTAGGGAATCAAATGCTAAAGAACAGGAGGAAAGAAAGGATAGAGGGATGGAGGGAGGAAATCAGCATGTATTGATTCTGGCCTTGGAGACTTTTGAAGTGGCAAAGTTAATTGCAGCCATACTCTTATACTGGGGTTTGCAAGCATTTCCAAGAAGGATAGATATTTTAGAATGGAGAGGAAAAATGCAGAGTTTATGTATCTGAAGCAAAATGTCTTGACAATTGTTAGGAATTTGTAGGTAATACCTAGATGCTTGAATCTTATACATGGGCTTCCTGCTCTCATGTTGGAGAGATCAGAAGGCTAATTCCCACAGTTCTGTCACAACAATGTCTTATACAAATGCACCAGAGCACTGAAACTAGCTTATACTATGCTCACCAATGCACCATCTGGTGTGGCCTGCATATTCCCATTAGAATACACTGCCTTCCAATTCCCACAAAAATAATGTATGGGCTATGACTGACCCTAGATGCCCACCTCCATCCTATTCCTAGAAGCTCTACTGCCATCTTAATCCAACAACACATTCTTTAAAACATGCTGGAATTCTTGATTGTATAGTAAAAAGAGAGAGATTTCCTAAAATGCTGAGCTACCAAGGTTCTAGAAGAATCATGACTAGCTTCTTTTCTGACTTTACATTTTCTATTAAGGCATTTTAATCTTCTCAAGAGAGGCAGGAAGAGAGAACAAGTATCAAGCCCTGCAGGCTGAAAGGAAGATCCTGAGAAGCTCACCAGCTCCCTAGGGTGAACCCTCCATGTCTAGAAACACACTTTTCGTGTTTAATTTCCAAAGAAACATTTAAAGAAGTCTGTCTGTATGGCTGATCAAAACTAAGTACTGAGGTCAGTTATCATTTCCATCAAGTTTCTTTAATCTTGGAATGAATGCTCATGCTTATTAAGGGAATTATCTTTTGTGATATCTGACATAGTCTGCTTACCTTTTTATACACGGAAGCCATGACAGTTGTCCGCACATTCATCCCCATTATGAAGCACAGTTGAAAATAGGACTGAAGGCAGAGAGATTGGACTAAAGCCACAACAAATAAGAGGATCGCATAGAGATATCCAGTCCACACATACGCGTTAGGGTCACTTACAAAGGAAATCAGCAATCTGCCAGAGAAAAACCAAATAAATGATGCCCATTAGGTCCCCAAAGGCTCCCCTCTCTCCTCATGTACTGCCAACTGCCCACTCTTATAGGTAACAAAAATGACCAGAATTGCCCAATGCCTGTGGAAGACCTAAGCTCCACAGTCTTGTCAATGATCTTGCTTTTATTTGGAGATGGCAAACAAGAGCTTAGGATTGATAACCCATGGCCGAGAGAACAGACAATTACTGAAATGCTCCATGCAGCCGCCATTGCAGTGCTTTGACCCTGTCTTGTCCTCACTCCTGGGACAAGTTGATTCATTTCTAGACAATAAAACCCTAAAAATTAGGACAAATATCCAGAGTGAGTTAAAAAGGGCTTCTCTTATGGGGTTCATTCAAGATCATGGCAGATAACAACGTTTATCATATTAGCCTGAACTTCTTAGGAAAGGCCGTGCCTATGGGGAGAGAGAACGTCAGTTGCTCGCCTGGGTATGCTGTCCACCTTTGGGTGTGGCTCAGATCACAGCAGTTCTGTTGAACAAGAAAGAGAAAAATCTGTATCTGGCCTCCTATTAGGTAGTTGTGGGGAGTGTGAAAAAGAAAGAGACACATGTATATATCATCTTAAATCTTGAAAAATTCCTTGTGCTCCACAAGAACACATAGCTGTGAGGAGAAAAAATTACGAGCATTTTTTAAAATTGGAATTTAGCCAGGTGTAGTGGTGCATGCCTGTTATCCTAGCAACTCAGGAAGCTGAGACTGAAAGATTGCAAATTCCAGGCCACCCTGGGCAACTAGCAAGATCCTGCCTCAAAATAAAATATAAGAAGGGCTGGGGATGTAGCTCAGGAGTATAGTACCCCTGAGTTCACTCCCAATTCTGCCAAAAATAAATAAATGAATGAATGAATGAAATGGGAGTACTGTAAAAGTTCTTGCCTGCCTACACAAGAGGCAAAAAGAGGGTGGCAGAGGTGACCCTGAAAAAACAATCCAAGGCTTGGGGACTCACTTCAGCAGCTGAGGATTCAGAAACGTCAAGATATCATACACTATCTTCAGGATGAACGATTTCAGAAGCGCGACCCAGAAAGTCTTGAAGAGCGCTTTAATCAGCCAGGATTTGGGAAAGTCTTCTGTGAGACCAGACTTCTTTTTTTTCTTTTTGGCTTCTTCCTGGGTACAAAACCAAACAACAGAGTCCACAGAATTGCACAGTACAAGATTTTGTTCCTGCCCTGAACAACTCCAGAGTTCTAATAGTGCCCATGGGTCCTTGTTATCTTCTCTGTACAGATCTTAATCTACTCTTCATCACCTGGCTGGCCATTCTCCTATTCCTCTCTCCCACTTCTAACTGATATTGTAACCTATTTTATAGCAAACAACTGCAAAACAAATAACAGAGGGCCCGAGGGGAAATCCTGAGAGGGAAGGACATGGACAAGATAGTACAGTTTTTGAATTCTTAGATGTCTTTGTTTTTCTTGCTTATGGTTGTTGGGAGATGTTATGGACTGAATGGTATCCCCCCACAAAAGAGATGTTGAAATCCTAACCTTTAGTACCTGAGAATGTGCACTTATTTGGAAATGGGATCTTTGCAGGTGTAATCAAGTTAAGATGAGGTCATTAGGGTAAGCTGCAATCCAATACAACTGGGGTGCTCATAAGAAGAGAAGAGACAGACACAGGGAGAATGCGGCCATGTGATACCGGAGGGGGAAAACAAAATGATGCATCCATAGGCCAAGGAATGCCCAGGGTTTCTGGCAAGAACCAGAAGATGGGAGAGGCAAGAAAGGCTCTCTGCTACAAGTCTCAGAGAAAGAGTGATTCTGCTGATATCCTGATTTCAGACTTCTGGCCTCCTCAACTGTGAGGGAAAAAGCTTCTCCCTCTGTGTATGGAGGGCATCCAGCATGCTGAGCAGGTGCTCTACCACTGAGCCACACCCTCAGCCTAGGCTGTTTTAATGCCTCCAGTTTGTGGTACTGTGTTATGGAAGCCCTAGGAAACTAACACCTGGGGCATAAATAACTCATTTACCAGCCACTTTTTCCAAAATTCTGACTCCATGTCCCAAATTCCAGCTTCTCAGTCTGTGTGTTTCTTTCCAGTGAGACACACACACACACACACACACACACACACACACACACACATTTTTAATTACTGAGGTCCCATTTGATCAGTCTTTTGGCCAGCCATCTGCCAGGCTCCTTCCAGTTTCCATTCCTGCCCCACAAGAGTCTGTACTCCAGGCAGCAACTCAAGTAAGCTTTTAAAAATGTAAGTCTTGGGGCTGGGGTTGTGGCTCAGTGGTAGAGCGCTTGCCTAGCATGTGTGAGGCACTGGGTTCGATTCTCAGCACCACATATAAATGAATAAAATAAGGTCTATCAACATCTAAAAATATATATATATATTTACATATATATTTGTCTCATCACATTATTCCTCTGCTCAAAACCTTCCACTGACTTCCATTAGACCTCAAGTAAAATCTAGATCCCTTATTCTGGCCTCAAAGATCTACACAGCTTAGTCCCTGTGCATTTCCTTGAGTTCATCTCCACATGCTCAGTCTCTCAAAGCTCCAGGGATCTCCTTCCAGTTCTCTGAACAGGTGGACATGGTCTCCTCTTGGGCTTACCCTCCTGCTTCCTCTGGCTAGATTACAATGCCCTCTGATTGTCCCTCATTGTTAGGGCCTATATTCAAATGTCACCTCTCCTCGGAAGTCTTTCCTGTTACCCTATCTAAAACAGCACTTCACTTCAAATCCACTAACATCTCTTCTTTTCTTTTTATTTCTCCTTCTTTCCTTTCTTCTCCCCCCCACCCCTCTCTTCCTTCCTTCCTTCCCTTCTTTAAGTCTCCCAAGTAGCTGGGACTACAGACATAAGTCACCATGCCCAGCTTGTTTATTTTCTTAATAGAATTTATGACTCTCAACATATGTTATTTATTTTCCAGCTCTCTAAAGATAGGTTCTCTGTCAGGCTTGTTCCTTGTACCCAGGGCCCAGACAAGCAGCTGTGCTCTGTAAGTATTTTTGAGTGAAGGAATTGATAACTTTGTTATGGCATCCCTAGAAAACTAATACCCGGGGCAATAATGACCCATTCACCACCCCTTTTTCCAGTGTTTTGGCCTCATGCACAATTCCAGCTTCTTTTAGCTTCTAATGTGAGCTCCCATCAAAGTACAAATTTTAGTAAGGCTAAGATATCATTTAGGGAAAAAAATTAGTGGACATTTTCACACCTACTCAAAAAGAGAATAGTACATGTACTCCATGTACCCATCACTAAGGTATTACTAGTACTGTGAATACTGCCAGTAATATAAAATACACTTAAATGTACAAAGTACTGTACAAACATGAGAACATAACCACCATGACGCTGTTTCTTGCCTGAGACATAAAGTACATTCACACAGACGCTTATGGAAAAATTACCAGGACAAGAACATCTTGGCTTTGACTCTTGTTCTTGTTCAAGCCATCCAGTGTGACTCCAGAGTGCTTCTGGGATTTCTTCTTCTGCCGTTTCTGGAAGGCCCGCCTGGCTTTCTGTAGCTCTTTTACCATGAATATTTCAAAGTTGCTCTCCATTGTCTTGGCTTTAAGTCCTTCATCAACATCCCAGACATCTTCAAGTGTCAAAGGTTGTTTGTAACCTTTCAGAACCACACTGGAACAAGAGTGACCCATGGCTGAGTCACAGGTTGTCTCTCTACTGCATCTATTGAGACCTGCCTCCCAGATCTGAGATACAGGGGTAGAAGGATGGGACTTCTCTGCTGCTCCACTATCCCCACCTCTTGGCCCTTTGAAGTTGACACAGGAGTAGGGAGAACAGAAAAGGGAGTGTATAGGGCCAACAGAACGTGTTCAAAGACAGCAAGACAAGGGGAAGAGGATTTGCCCTACTTGGCTAAGAGCCAAAACCCATCACCTTCCCCTGCCCCTGGCTCCTTCCTCTTCTAACACTGGTTACCTCTGCACTCTGTCATCTCCTTTAGGGGCCTCCATAATGCCCTTATGAAGTAGAGTGGGCCTCATGGCTGCCTCTACACCACCTCTCTAGCTCCGGGCTCCCCAAACTGGGGTTTGAGAACATGGTAGAAAATAAATGGCAACCTCATTTGTAATAGCTTCTAACTGAAATCCAGCTTTTCCTCCTAATATGAATATAATATGGTGCTTTGTCACCAGGAGACATCAAAAATGTTTTCATGATTAATTTATATTCAACACTACTTTAACATCAAGGTCATTATTAGACCCACCACTAGATCTTGTTATTTAATGTATTGATTTTAAAGTACATGTTTTCAAATATTTCACAAATTTGCTTTCAAAATATTTTGATAACTATGCTTTGACATAGTTTATTTCTTTTGAACTCATGGGTTTCACCAGTCTGCCAAAGGGGTCCATGGAACCATGAAGGCCAGGGATACTTGTTCCAGATCCTCGGACAGGCCAGCTATTCCATCCCTTACCCTTCAAACCTGTGCCATGCCGCCTGCCTCCAAATTGCCCCTTTCCTGTCCTGCTACTTTTTCCTTTTTTCCTGTGGAACTTCCAGGCTACCAAGAGCAATTCCCTCCCACCCTCTCTTCAGTAATCTAATCTGCCTAATGAAGGTCAAACTGACCTAGAAATCCTACTTTTTGGTTGTTGTTGTTTGGTGTTGGGGTGGAACCTCGGTCCTATACATGCTGGGCAAGTGTTCTATTACTGAGCTACATACCCAGCCCATATGACCTATAAATTTTAACACTCTCTGACTGTAAGTAGAAAAGAAATGGAGGCCACAGGAGGCATTTGTTTTAAATTAAGTTTTCCTTCACTTTCAGAAAAGTGAGGGGGTAGGAATACATAAAAACCATACTCTAGGCATTTCCTACCTGTCATACCAACAAAAGGTAATTCTACTCAGAAATGAAGCTGTGGATGATGGATTCTGAAAGATACAAAAAATTTAAAAGTAAATCAATTGGAAAAAGGAACTTATGGGACTCCCAAATTAGAACCTGATTTTTCTAGATATGATGCTGAAGTCAGTTGGTCAACATGTTAATTTGGAGACCCTAAGATAACTACTAGTGGAATGGTAATCAGATTTTCTGTCATAGATGTATGAATTAATTGCCTATCCTGAAGATTGATGGGTGAATATAAAAGTCAGTATTTCAATATGCTCATCCCTATTTCCTTATGTATGAAATATTCTATACTACAAGTTGAGCATCCCTTATCCAAAATGCTTGGGATCAGAAGTAGTTCAGATTTTGAAGATTTTCAGATTGCATAGACTTTCTGAATTTTTCAGATTGGAAACATTTGTGATTTCAGATTTTCAGACTAGGGATACTCAACAGATATCTTATTCTGGGTTCATGGGACCTCCATGACACCTAGGTATCTTAAAGTTATATTTCTTAAGATATCATCCAATTAAGGTATATATGAAATGGGAATATTGTCTCACATTTGATGAGTCACTTTTTTCTGAAAATGCTGAAAGGATGAGGATCAAGATCTGGAATCCATATGAGATGAAGAACAGGCAGGAATAGACCAAATTGGAATTGCTGTCCTGTGGGGGTTTAAAAAGAAGAAAATGAGCCTTAATACTTTAATACTAACTAACCCATGAATATCAAAGCTATGGTTAAAGTCTATTATCAGATCCCCATCATACAATTCTGTCCTAGAATCAAACTTTCTTGATGCCATTTACTCTGACTTAGAAGTCACCCAGTAGTACCTCCTTACGTCACCCTTGCTTTTCTCCTTACCTGTAGGAGTGCCCGGATCAGAGTCTGAAATTGGAAAGTGCCACAGAGTATTGAGAGAATCCAGAAAATGGACAGGAACCAAGAGTTCTTCTGTATACACCATTGCCTGCTGTCTTGGATCAGTAATACCAGGAGCTAGAGAGATTCACATGAAATTCTGAAGGATAGTGTCATTAACCAAGAGCAGGAGGGGAGAAGGATGTCAGAAAACATGGGAAGAAAGGGGATTGGTGAAACTAGTCTGTTTCACCAGACTAGTTTCTGGTGAAACTAGTAGTAGTTTGTTTCACCTTACTACAACTAGTCTGTGCTTCTCTATAAGTCCTTGAAAAAGAGAAATAAAATTAGACTTAATTTCATCCCCAAAGAGGATACTTCAGCTAGATGTCTATGGGTAGAGAGAAGATTACACAGGGTGGAAGTGGCACTGGTCCTTACCCATGTGCACAGGTAGAGGATTGGGTTGGTGTATCTAACAGGAGGGATTGTGGCTTCTCCAGAGTCTTCTGTGAGCACAAAGGCCAACTCTATGGCTGCTAAAATAAGAAGAAACCCAACAAGCACCTGAGAAGGGAAAAAGACCACTGTTAGGAACATGTCATTCTTCTTCTTCTTTTAATATTTCTTCTTTTTTGTTGGTGTATTATAATTATACCTAATAACAGGATTGACTGTTACATATTCATACATGTATATCACAAATTCTGCAAATTTCATTCCCCAGTACCTCTCCTTTCACTCCCTTCCTCCCTTTCCCAGCCCCCTTCCTCTATTTGCCTGGTCTCCCTTCTATTTTCATGAGACACCTCCCCACTCCCGTTCCCCCTTTTTTCTAACTCCTACATATGAGAGAAAACATAAGACCCTTGATACTCTGAGCCTGAATTATTTTGCTTAACATAAGAGCATGACATTCTTCATGAGACTCTTAGCACTGAATCATTTCCAGTAAGGGATGAAGAAAAAATGGTACCAAGTGATATAGACAACACAATGAATATTTCTGAAGTGAATGAATTCGTATAGGTTAAGTAATGAAACAGAGTTTAAAGTAAGTCATGATAAATGCTTTTGAGGAATGCTGAGGGTGACGGCTTTAAAATATGTCCACAAAATTTTTAATACTCCTCTCTTCAAAATGTAGAGCTCAGTTCTCCTTCCCTTTAGTGTGGGCTGGACTCAGTGACTATTTCTAATGAATGGAAAATGGTGGAAGTGACAGTGTATGACTTTCAAGACTCAGACATAAAAAGCAATTGGCTTCTTTCTCCTTGTTCTCTCTCAGATCGCTCACTCTGGGGAAGCCACCAGCCCCATCCCTTGGACATTCAAATTGCTCCAGGGAGAGGTCTGCTTGGTAAGGAAGTGAGACATCCTGCCAGCAGCCACGTGAGCAAATCCTCTTAGAAACTGATCCTCTAGTGCCAGTCAAGCCTGTAGATAACTGAGGTCCTAGCCAGAACCCTGAGAGACCCTGAAGCAGAACCCAGGAAGCAGCTCCCAAATTCCTAATCAACAGAAACTGTGAAAAAATGTTTATTTTTTCAATCTGCCAAATTTTGGGTCATTTGTTACACAGTAATAGAAAGCTAATGTGCATGGTTTAAAAGGAGAACACCCTATCCCAACTGAAGTGATACTCTTCCCTTTCTTTGGTTATCGGTCCCACATAATCTTTGAATCTTTGAAGCTATTATTGCAAACAATTGTGACTATTTAACCCCAGGATGAAATCGAGTTAAAAAATAATTTGTCCTTAGAGGTCATAAGACATAAAGCATATTGCACTGTGCTAGGGATCTACCCCCCACCCCACCCCTGCCCCAGCCAACCCCACCATAAGGGAAAATTACTGCCTCTGCTTAGGAAGTACACCAGTATCTTAGCCCCCAAATGAGGATTATCCACTTCCATCTCCCCTTCTCTCAGCCTTTCTACTCCCACCCATCTATGCCTGCTCATTCTTATAAGTCTCATTCATCCAGAATGACTTAGGCAGCGATATTGGGCCCTTTGTAATATAGAACAGTCAAGGGAGAAGAATTTTTTTGTGGGGGTGGGTACTGGGGATTGAACTCAGGGGCACTCAACACTGAGCCACATCCCCAGCCCTATTTCGTATATAGAGACAGGGACTTACTGAGTTGCCTAGCGCCTCACTTTTTTATTTATTTATTTAATTTTGATTCATTGAACACAAATGGAGTACAGCTATTGTTTCTCTGGTTGTACACAAAGTAGAGTCACCCCATCTGTGCGTTCATGCATGTACACAGGGCAATGGTATCTGTCACATTCTGTTATTATTCTTACCCCCCACCAACCCTACCCCTCCCTTCCCTATATGCTATGCATCCTTCCTCCATTCTTGCCACCCTTCCACCCCGCATTATGCATCATCATTCACTTATCAGAGAGATCATTCGGGCTTTGGATTTTGGGGATTGGCTAATCTCACTTAGCATAACAGTCTCCAACATCATCCATTTACCTACAAATGCCATAATTTTATTCTTCTTTATGGCTGAGTAATATTCCATTGTGTATATATACCACAGTTTCTTTATCCATTCATCTATTGAAGGGCGTCTAGGTTGGTTCCACAATCTAGCAATCATATAGCTATTCAATCTAGCTATATGAATAGCTGCTCAATTCATAGCTTCTTGTGAATTGAGCAACTATGAACATTGATGTGGCTGCATCACTGTAGCAATCTGATTTTAAGTCCTTTGGGTATAGGCCAAGGAGTGGGATAGCAGGGTCAAATGGTGGATCCATTCCAAGTTTTCTAAGGAATCTCCACACTGCTTTCCAGAGTGGCTGCACCAACTTGCACTCCCACCAGCAATGTATGAGTGTACCCTTTTCCCCACACCCTCGCCAACACTTGTTGCCTGTATTCTTAATAAAAGACATTCTAATTGGGGTAAGATGAAATCTTAAGGTGGTTTTGATTTGCATTTCTCTTATAACAAGGGATGTTGAACATTTTTTCATAAATCTGTTAATTGCTTATAGATCTTCCTCTGTAAAGTGTCTGTTCACTTCCTTGGCCCATAGCGCCTCACTTTTGTTGAGTCTGGTTTTGAACTTGTGATCCTCCTGTCTCCAGCTCCTGAGTCACTGGGATCACAGGAGTGCACCACCACGCCCAGCAAGGAAGGGGATTAATACACCTTTAACTAAAAGGACCAGGCTCTTTATTTACCAAGTCAAAGACATGTTAATAACAGGAATGCCTCTCACTCAAGTATAATATACTGCATTATGCTTTCTTCATATGAAACAATGAGATTTGAGGTGGGGAAAACACAACTATTTAGAGGTAGAAATTATGTGTACCTTCAGGTAAATTAGGAGGTAAAATAGAACAAGCTAGGACAGAAGCATCCACTCTTGAGGACAAGTAGGTAGAGAATACAACCAGCAGACCACTCCCCAGCCGGGAAAGGAGGCAGCTTGCCACAGGTCTACATATGTTCAACTTGAAAGAATTGATTACAAACACACTAAACAACTCATATCAAAAAGGACCTATTTACTTTATAGAAGAACTTCTACAAAGCAACAACAACAACAAAATCCTAACAACTCATTTCCAAAAATGGCATGGAATGTGAAAGGATTAAGAAATACAAATAACTTTTAAATATATGAAAATAGGCTTCACCTCACTAAGAGCACAGTTTGAAATTACAATGACATACCATTTTTATCTAACCAAATTAACTAACATCAACAAGTTTGGTAATAGG
>JAJEJO010004014.1:937940-959496 GCA_020662805.1 Glaucomys volans
GCTTGGATTACAGGCGTGCACCACCGCGCCCGGCCACACACACAATTTGTAAATAAAAAATTGAAAAGAGTGAAGAAAAACCTTCATGAAGGACAACTTTTACTATTTATAAAAATTTTGAGTTCCTATATTCTTAATTCACTAATTTCAATTCTAGGAATTTGTCCTATGGACAAACTAATATGTGTAAGGTACTGCTTACGATGGCAGAAATATGCAAATCACCTAAATTCTTATCAAGTAGGGTACATATATTATGGTACATCTAAATAACAGGATCTCTAGTGTCATTAAAAAGAAAGCAGCTGATATTTATGTACTAAAATAGAAGGATCTCCAAGACATAGAAGAGCATCTAAGGGACACTAACATTTGTGTGAAGAAATGCACATACATAGGTGTTTGTAAAAGCATGAGTTATCTCTGGAAGAATAAGGAACTGACATCGTGGATGCTGAGACAGAAATGTGTGTATCCTTTGGTACCTTTTGAAACTTGTAACCCTCTGAGAATCATCAATTCAAAAGGTAAAGCTAAATACACAAACACCCCTGTTTTAAGAAATGAAAAGGTGATGAGAGCAAACAATTCACAAATGAAGAAATATGCTTACCAAATAAAAAATTCAATTGCATTAGTACACATAGAAATGTAAAGTAAAACAATGAGATGCCATTTACACATTAGCTGAGGGGAAGTAGTCTGATATATAACATGGACAAGGGTGCAGAGGTGAGCACTTTAACATACTTTTGGTGAGAAAATAAATTGGCAAAATCTTCCTACATTATAAAATTTTTCCATAATATATTAAAGACTTAAACCCATACACTTTAAGATAGTAATTCTGGGGCTGGGGTTGTGACTCAGTGGTAGAGCACTCACTTAGCATGTGTGAGGCACTGGGTTCAATTCTCACCACCACATATAAATAAGTAAATAAAATAAAGATCCATCAACAACTTATAAAAAGTATTCTAGAAAAGATGATAATTCTACTTCTAAGAATATATTCTGAGAAGATAATCTGAATTGCAGGCAAATGTTTTTGCACAAGAATGTTAATTGGAGCATACTCTTAGGAGTAAGGAATTTTAAAAATCTGAAATAACCCAAGCAGCGATAAAGGGGTTTGTTGGGAGGAGTTAATGTTGCAAGAGTTGTTCAATTAATTTGGGTGAGGAGGCACACTCCTATAAACCAAGCAACTTTGGAGGCTGAAGCAGAAGGATCATAAGTTTGAGGCCAGCCTGTGCAATTTAGTGAGACCCTGTCTCAAAATAAAATAAAAAGGGCTGGAGATGTAGCTCAGTGGTAAAGCATCCCTGGATTCAACCCCCAATACCACTAAATAGCTAAATACATGCATACATAAAAGAGTTATTAAAATAAAATGTGGTATACTACCCTCATGTGATGAACTATTATGTAGTTATCAAATTATGTTTTGGAATAACATTAATAACACAGAGAAATGCTTTTTATATCATCTTAAATTTAAAAGTAGACTACACAATTGCCTATACAATGAGTTCAATTGTATTTTTTTGTGTATGCATAGGAAAAGGTGGGAATTTCCAGTTCAAAATGCCATATTTAGTACATTTATTTATCTCCCATCTCTCCTTATCTAATTGAAATGATAGTTAAATAGTACCCAGGAAATAAATCCATAATAGCAATGAGAATATAAATGGAGAAGGGTAAGCAGGGTACGCCAAGTTAAATAATGGCAGAGGGACCCACTCTGAATATCTGTGTAAAATAACTTGGACTTTTATTTTAAAACACATACAGAAATAAATTTCCAGGAAGTTTAGGGAAAAAAAACAGTACTAGCAAAGATAGACAAGATGATTAAATAGAAAATCAATTCTGGGATAAAACAAACAGAAGTTATTAAGTGAACAGAAGAGAATTTAAGATTATTTTAAAATTAATGTTCTAAGAGAGATTTGATTTTTTTCCTCTAATATTTGAGAAGACACTGCATCCAGAAAGAAGTGTCTTTTTTTTTTTAAAAGGTGTATTCAGAAGTTAATAATTTTTTTTTTCTGATACTGGGAATTGAACCCAGGGATGCTTTACCACTGAGCTATATTCCCCAGCCCTTTTTTTTTCTTTTCCTCCCAGCCCTTTATTTATTTATTTATTTATTTATTTTTATTTTACTTTTTTTTTTATTCATTTAATTTTGGTCCATTGAACACAAATGGAGTATAGCTATTGTTTCTCTGGTTGTACACAAAGTAGAGTCTCACCATCTGTGCATTCATATATGTACACAGGGCAATGATGTCTGTCTCATTCTGTTATTATGTTATTATTCTGTTATTATTACCCCCCCACACTCCAACGCCACCCCTCCCTTCCCTCTATGCTATCTATCCTTCCTTCATTCTTGCCTCCCTTCCACCCTGAATTATGCATCATCATTCACTTATCAGAGAGATCATCCAGCCTTTGGATTTTGGGGATTGGCTAATCTCACTTAGCATGACAGTCTCCAACATCATCCATTTACCTACAAATGCCATAATTTTATTCTTCTTTATGGCTGAGTAATATTCCATTGTGTATATATACCACAGTTTCTTTATTCATTCATCTATTGAAGGGCATCTAGGTTGGTTCCACGATTAGCTATTGTGAATTGAGCAGCTATGAACATTGATGTGGCTGCATCACTGTAGTAATCTGATTTTAAGTCCTTTGGGTATAGGCCAAGGAGTGGGATAGCTGGGTCAAATGGTGGATCCATTCCAAGTTTTCTAAGGAATCACCACACAGCTTTGAGGACACAGAGACAAACCTACATAAATACAGGTATCTCATACTTGACAAAGGAGCCAAAAACATACAATGGAGAAAAGACAGCCTCTTCAACAAATGGTGCTGGGAAAACTGGAAATCCAGATGCAGCAAAATGAAACTAAACCCATGTCTCTCACCCTGTACAAAACTCAACTCAAAATGGATCAAGGACCTAGGAATTAGACCAGAGATCCTGCAACTAATAGAAGAAAAAATAGGTCCAAATCTTCATCATGTTGGCTTAGGACCAGATTTCCTTAACATGACTCCCAAAGTGCAAGAAATAAAAGCAGGAATCTTTTCTTTTTTTTTTAAAGGTGTATTCAGAAGTTAATAATTTTTTTTTTCTGTTACTGGGAATTGAACCCAGGATGCTTTATCACTGAGCTATATTCCCTAGCCCTTTTTATTTTCACTCTTGTGATAGGGTCTCAGTAACTTGCTTAGGGTCTCAGAAACTTGCTTAGGGTCTCCCTAAATTGCTGAGGCTGACCTTGAACTTAGGATCCTCCTGTCAGCCTCCCAAGTCTCTAGGATTACAGGTGTGCACTCTGCACCAGTCTAGTTAACAATTCTTGTTTATTCATAATTGCTAAAATAAAGGTCCTTTAGGATAACTGGAAGGAAGCATTGGGGAAATCTCCCAAAACATAGGGGAAAAGAAAAGAAGTTGGCGGGGGGGTACAATTTAGAGAATTCAACATCTAACTAAAAGAAGTTCTAGAGAGAAGGATTTCAAAAGGAGAGGAAATGAAAGGAGTAATATATGAACATTTCTCAGAGATAAGACATGACAGGCAAGGGGGCTCTCCCCTAGGGTGATGTGGGGATGTAGGAAGAACCCACGGAGTCACGTGGTTTCCCAGGCTGAGGAATAGGACATTCCTGAGGGAAACCTAGGAATTATTCATGCCTGGGAGGCAGACTTTCCAGGTGTCTAGACCTGCCAGGGGGCCACCTGTCTCAGAAGAGCTTCACCCTTCCTCATGTCCCCCTCTCCTTGTGTGACTGTGTAACCTCAGGCTGAGCCACCCACCGGCTATCAGGTTCCAAGCTTTGTTCACTGGCTCACCTCGTGTATAAAAAGGGCTGCAGGTTCACATTGAATTTGAGATGCCATCATCGAATGTGATCTCCTGGAGTGTGTGTGCTTTTCACTCCGTATGGCTCGCCCCCTCTAAGGAGACCCACTCATGTTTCCACAGTTGCAACAGGGTTCCCCTATAATTCAGGAGGCTATGACAGGAGCATTGTGAGTTCAAGACCAGACTGGACAACGTCCCTCCAGAAAAGAGAGAGAGAGAGAGAGAGAGAGAGAGAGAGAGAGAGAAGGGAGGGAGGAAGGAAGGAAAAGAAAGATGTCTTCAGGTTTCATTTTTAATGACTCACTGAATGGAAAAAAAAAAAACCATGAAGATAGATTCTCATAAAGACAAAAAATAAAGGGCATAAAAGCTTCTAGCAAGGATAACAGGAATGCGAATCCTAACTCAGTAGCATAGGATGCTGGGGAACAATGGAGTAATATGTTCCTAGCGAAACCAAAAAAAGTTTTAAACTGGCATCTAGAAAGGAAGGATTCTTGGACTTAATTTACTGTCATTCTTTCTGAAATTTTTTTAAAAAAATATTCTCCTATAAAATGGATCCAAGAAATTTGAGGACACTAATTCTCTCATGTTACACAAAGAGGCATTCGAGATGTAGAATTTAAAACTGATGACAGTATTTTTAAGTATAAAAGTAACAAAACAGAAGAACTGAATAAAATTTAAAATAAAAAGACTGAAACGGAAAAAAATAAAAAGAGGAAGAGAGGAAAAAGAAGTCAAATTTCTTGTCCTTACCTTTCAGAGAGTGCAGAAATAGATCCTTTTTAGCTCAAGAGAACAAATAAACACACCAGTTGCAGAAATGGATGTAATCATTAAAAATAACTAAAATGGCCTCTAGAGAATGAGACTGGGAAGCGGGGGTGGGGTGAGGAAGAGACTTTTGCTAGTGTTTGTTTGATAAGAGAATGAAAGGAAACACCTTCACACCTGTTTATCAGAGTGACACAATTATCAATGGATTTAATTTTCTTCCTATTTCCAAACTTTCTATAACAACTACCCATTATTTTCATCATCAGAAATGTACACATAATTTTATTGATTAGGAACAAGGAAATATTATGGTTGTTTAATGATTTACCAAGTTCCTAATACTCTTTGCCCTTGATCTCTGATTTCCTAGTGTTTTATGAATGACAAATCACTCTGAATCTTCTTCTCATTTCAGAGGGTGTCTACCTTCACCACTTCCCTAGCGGACAAATGTGTAGCTTCAGTTTCAATATTTTCAGGGACCATATCCCCCAGCTGCCCATTCTATTATCAATTACTATTATTCGAAAAAGGTTTGGGATATCTAGTCAAAATCTACTTCCTGAAACAACCTCCTCTCACTTATCTCTGTTCTGCTTTCTGAAACTTTTCAGAACAAGTTAAACGATCTCCTATGTAATACTTCTGCAAATACCTGAAGATGATTCTCACCATCAAGTCCATTTTTGCTGCACATCTCACTCTTGACCTTGGCACTTCCACAGCTGCCATCATTCATTTTTACATTCAATTACCTATTGTGTTTCTGGGTCCTTCACTAAGGATGTACCTTTAAGCACACAAACTGGGAGAATCACTTACAGGTTGGTGGAGCAAGATGACTAAGCCTAGCTGAGATAAACACCACACTAAGGACCAAACAGTGGCAATACCAATTCAGGAGAGTCAGAAAAGAAAAATAGTCCAAAGGCAGGTAGGAGAAGAAGCTGAGAAGAACAAAAAAGAACAACAACAAAGTTGAGGACTGAGTCACTCATAAGCCAATCATAAGAGACCATTCATATGAAATGTTTAAAACAAAGAAATCTCTGGAGATACAAAGCAGATTAGTGGTTGTTAAGGCTAAGTGGGAGGAGGGGGGGCTAATGGATTTCTTTTTGAAGGACAGAAAATGTTCTAAAATTGACTGTGCTGATACTTGTGTATATCTGTGAACATACTAAAAAACCAGAACTATATTTAAATGTGGTAATTGTATGGCATGTGAATTACATCTCAATAAGGTGTTCTTTAAAAATTAACTAATACATTTTATCAGGGTGAGATACTGGTTTACTCATTGCCCAGCCTCTTCTTGAAAGCTCCAGAAAAATGATAGAAAACCCCTAACTTGACTGAAGGTAATCATAAGCTCTGACTCATTTCCAAGGGTACTGAGCTGAGGCATGTTTGTCAATGTTCAGACTGTTTAGAGTTTAACACGATCCTCACTCCGCTCCTACTCCCAGGGTGCATTTAATACCAATATTCAGCAAATGTTGAATTCAGCCTGAATGTTCAATATATTCTAGGTCAGGTACTGGGCACTTGGGCCAACAAGAGAGACAGTGACCCTACACCAAGCTCTCATTGACAGTTCTTTCCCTATCCTGAGTCTGACAAAGCCCACTACCAACCCTACCCCAGGTTTAATGTAAATCCCACCTTCTTTAGTCCAGCCCTTTCCTCCCTTTTAGGTTCTGGGTTACTAGAGGTGATAGGTAAGTATACTCAGAGAACAACAGAATCTAATTTTCCTTCTAAAAAACCGTTTAAAGATTAAGACAGGTAGAAAGAAAAACACTAATGAAAGAAAACAGATGGTAGATTTTATGAAGTAAGTTCACAAATTTGATTGAAGGCCTTAGGTCTGCAAGATCCCTTCCTAATTTCTTCCAGTGCTGCTGGCTGAGGGCTCCTTTCCTTGTTCCTCCTGGACTTTCTTGCATAGCCCCTGTCCTTTCCATCATTCCCCTCCTCAGGGCTTTTACCAGGCACACCAACCTTTCCCCTCTCCACTGTGAATGATCATCCTGACTCATGAATAATCTGGGAATATGAAAAACCTATTTCAAATCCAAGGTTTGGGAATGAGTGATGACTGGATTGCCCGCAGGGTACAAAAGACATATCCTCTAGGTCATTCTCACCTCATGGTAGGTGAAACTGAATTACAGTCTCTTGATTTCTTAGACTAGCTGAAAGACAGATGATCTAGTGTTCACTTCTCAAATAACAAAAGGATAAAAACAATTTGACTGTTCCACTACTTGTCATTTGTTTTTAGGGAGCCTAACACCCATAAGAATTAAGAGTCACTAATTTTGTGCAAAAATCAAAGCTATTTTGACTAAGAAATATGACAAGGGACCAGTGAGACATAGGTTACACCCAGAGGATGGCTTTACCTGAGAGAGCAGCACCTGGCAGATCTGATTGAGGACAATAAGAAAATGTCTCTATTATGCACCGAAGAATTAGAGTCGAAAATAATGGGGTACTGTACCTGCTTAGCGAGGTAGAATTTGGTTATAGGAGATCTCTTGTTCCTAGATTTATATACGTGGAAAAGTTGCCAAGGAGCCAGGAGCCAAAGGAAGCCCAGGGGAATCCACACCAGAACAGTCTGCTCAAAACATAGTGGCAGGTCTGCCTCTGATGTTTTCAGGAAAGAGGAATTCTGGGGGACCAAAAGAGAAGATTATGGGGTACATTCACTTTTGAGGACAAGTCCATCCCCTAAAACACCTGCTTCCAAACAATCTTAATTCAACCCCATATTCACATCCAGTTTTACCCTTTAACTATCTTGTATTTTCCTATTTATCCCCATTGATATAAATTCACCACTTTATGATATTTAGTGAGTTTTCTGGTCAACCCAAACTCTAAAAAGCTATCTTCTGGTGAATTTCTATACTAGCTATTCTGAGTAAAACTCAACATGACATTCGCCAAATTGTAGGATCAGAAGGACTGTTCCTCCATCCAAAGGGGAGAATGGTTCCCTGGGTATAAAAACATGTCCTTTTTTTGTTTCTATTCCCAGTTGAACTCACTGACAAACAGTTAAATATGCAGTGAAAAATTCTGCAGATAGGCAAAATGTTGAGTCATACTGACATTTGACCTACCATAGTCCAGAAGGCTTATATCAAAACCAAGCATTCCTGGCCAATTTCAGCACAGGAAGAACAATGGCACTGTTGAACAGCAACCCATTTTCCCTGCAAGTTTTGTGCCAGTTTTTGCATTCTGTGATAAAGTATCTTATGGGATGAGGATAAATACCAGGTCTTATATCTGAGTCTCTTCCTGTAAATATTTTTAAATTTTTTTCATACAACTATTGGTAGACTCTTCAAAGAAAAGATTGAAGAGCCTTGAGAAGACGATTTCTCAGACAATTCTTAAAATTCTTAAGAGATGGCCTGTCAAGATAGTAGGACCTATTAAGCTCCACCTTCCAGTGGTATCCATGTCCTGGCCTTGAGGGCCTTGGGGCCCAGGTTATTCCTACCTTATGAAGAGGTGCTCCTGTGCTTTACTATCTCATTCCTGTTCCTCTGATATCTATATAAAGTTATCCAACTTTAGAATTCAGAAGATTCACTTAAGATATTTGAACTATATCAATCACCCCAGTTGATTCTGACCCCAGGTGTTTGCAGATAACTTTCAAAATCAAAATCACTAAGTCCAAGGTCCTTTCTCATTTTCTCTTACAATAAGCCATTTTGTACTGTTGCTTATTCTCTGGAAACACTGCTGTCTGTGGCTCCATGGTGTAACTATCCTTGTTCATTCTCTAAACACCTGACCTCTCCTTGAGTGGTATTTCTTTCTTCCCATCTCTAAAAACAAGATTGCCCAATTCTAATGGTTCATAAATTATCTCAGTTCTCATGATGCCCAAATTGGCATCCCTGGTCTCAGCTTCTAGTCCATACTCTTAGTTGCCAGTTCCTCTAAAATGTATATTTTTTTAATATATACATTTTTAGCGAACACAATACCTTTATTTTATTATTATGTGGTGCCAAGGATTGAACCCAAGGCCTCATGTGTGCTAGGCAGGCACTTTACCACTGAGCCACAACCCCAGACCCTAGAACATATTGTTACCATTTCAACAGTAACACATCTCAGCCATATTCATCTGTGGACCTTCCCATATTCCTTCTACCCCACAAAGTATACAACAATTCCCATTCCTAATGCTGAGGAAATTGGAATTTTTCCTCTATCTCTCTGTAGAAAAATTAATTTTGAAGTTAGCCTGTCCAAGAAAAGAGTCTGGGATACAATAAGCATATGTTAAAGAATAAATTATATTATCTTTCCTAAATGGTATATCCTCTGGAGATATAAATATCAGGCTTTTGAAAAGCCTGAGTTTTAGATCAACTGCATTTTGGTAATTTTCCTGGTACTTTTTGGTAGCCACTCTCACATAATGTATCACTTGTTTTGCATTTGAGAAAGTAAACAGGGTAAATGTAATTTCTCACCCAAAAAGTAGAGTTGCAGAAATTTTCCAGCATGATCCCTGGAGTACTTCTGGAGTGAAAACTTTTCCCTGACTTCGTTTCTTCTTTGTTCTTTCCTCAGAGAAGGTGGATGAGAAGTGGCAGTGTGTTATTTCCCATTCTGATGTCCTGATCTTCAAATTAAAGGCTGGTCTCCTGACCTTTCATCCCACCAATTTAATAGTTAACCCTGCCTGGATGCATGCTTACCTCGTTCCTCTAGATAGACACGTGACTGAAGATTTTCAGGGACAGATAGACTCACCAGTTCTCAAAGTTCCTAGAGCCTCTGTATCCTGGCCAAATGCAAAAGGAACCACTGAAAGATTCCAGCAGAGCTAGCCAGCAAATCAGGAGTGCAGTGTGCTTTCATTCTCCTGAGGACACATGTCCCACAAAGGGCAGCATCAATAGAGGGACATACCTCCCTAAAAGTGCAGCTTTACTTGTTTAAGGTCTTAGAGTTTACAGATATGTAAATGTGCACTTCTCTGTATTTTTTATGAAGAACATAGAACCTAAAACATGGCTAAAAACAGTGTAAACTTTTTAAAATCGGGTTACAAAACAGCATACCCAGCATACCCAGAAAAAATATGTATGTAATTGATGTGTTTATACAACAAAAATTTCACCTTAGCTGGTTGGATTGAAGGTAATTTTTTTAATTTTCTTTTTTGCTTGTCTGTATTTTCTGGGTTTTGTTTTTCAAAATTATCAGGTATCATTTGTATAACAGTATTTTAGGCAATTTTGTGGTAAAAATATATAACATAAATGTTGACCATTTCTAGGTATGTAGTTCATCAGTGTTAAATGTGTTCATATTGTAATTTAGCCAATCCCCAAAAGTTTTCACCTGGCAAAACTGAAACTCTCCACCCATTAAACAACTCCCTGTTCTTTCTTCTCTCCAGTAAAACACGTTATCCTAATACAGGGTATCCTAAATTAATAGCAGCCATACATACCTACCAACATATGAATGTATCACTACCATAATTTGGAGGATCATGCAAAACCATTTTGGTTATCAACACAAATGCAAATATAGTCCTGAATTTGTGTAGTGGAACTCATTTATAAGGTCTTATTTATTTATTTATTTTACAACTGAATTAACTTTATTCTTTTCTAACTGCAGATTCAAGGTATACAACTGAGCATTGCTATATTTCTTAAGACATAAATAAAAATACAAAAAAATTGTTCACTACAAAAAATCTACTGTTAGTAGTATGTAAAAAATACTCTCTTTGCTATAGGAGGCACAAGGCACTTAGTGACACATGGAGAGAAAAACCTGGAGCAGTAAATTCATCTTTTTTTCTTTTTCTAGAATATGATGAATTAGAAACACTATTCTGAATACAGAGCAATTGGTGCTGTCATGACATAAGTCACTATAAGGTCTTATTTAAATGATCAAGAATATACTAGTTTTGGTAATATTATCATCAAAATGACCCTCTTCCCCAAAGAGGGAAATCCTATAAGGAACTCAAGGAAGAAACCACAATTAGAAAAAAGATTACCCTAATGTATGGTGATCATATTCAAAACCATATTAGAAGATTAGAATGGAAACATTGACATAGGCAAGAACTGTTAATTATCAGTTTTTTATCTCATGTTGAGATGAGAATAATACCAAATCCAATATGGGAATCCAACTTTGGGTTCCTGTGGAGTGAGTATGTCTGTAAATTCATTACTTTGGTTTGTGGCAGATACAGAGCACAGGTACACAAATTAACAAGGGAGTAATGTATACTTTAATATATACATAGATGTTTTAATGTATGCTTTGCTTTGATGTCTGGCCTAAGGTCAACCAGCACATGTTTTGATCACCTTAAATTCATAAATGATAAAAAATTTGGCTACAGGACCAGTGCCTATGTTCTCAATTATTAACATCTGAATGGTTACATTTGGGTTTTTTTTGGTGGGGGGAGTACCAGGGATTAAACCCAGGGATGCTTAACCACAGAGCCACATCCTCAGCCCTTTTTATTTTATTTTGAGATGGGGTCTTGCTAAGTTGCTTTGGGCCTGGATAAATTGCTGAGGCTGGTTTTGAACTAGGATGGGGTCAGATATAGTCATAATGTCTGTATAGTGTCAAACAGACGTGAAGTCATTACTAAGCATTGTAAATATGTGATAACAAAACATCAGAGATCAAGGAGAGGAATGACTCTTAAGTACACAGTGGTATCATGAGTCACTGCAAACTGTCCTTGGCCTAATATTCTGCACCGTCACTTATATTGCTGTATGAACCAAACATTATGAGCCAAGTGATATAATGAAAAAGGTGTACACATCACCACTAATGAAGTATTCTAGTTAAAAAACAGAAACTAAACGTGGTCAAACTCTAGATCTAACTCCCAGTTTATAAGAAATACAGGAACGTATTAAATGACCCAATGGAAATGTATTCAGCAAAATCCACATAGGATTCTAGGACATAAATCATTCCACTCTTTTTTTTCTCTCTCTCTCTTTCTGTTTTGTGGTGCTAGGGATTAAACCCAGGGCCTTGTGTATACTAGGCAAACACTCTATCTCTGAGCTATATCCCCAGCCCTCCATTTCTTAACAAATAAACTAAAAGAAGAAAATGAATGGAACAGATAGATTGAAAGAGAATCAAGAGACATATAAGCCATATGTGGACTATATGGACCTTGGAACTGATTTTAAAATCAACTATATACAGCAAAGGAAACAAATAAAATCAAAGACAACCTACAAAATGGGATAAAATATTTGTAAACTGTATAAGGTCTAAAATACATAAGGAATTTATACAGCTAAACAGCAAAAAACAAGCCAATTAAAAATGTACAAAGGACTTGAAAGACACTTTTCTGAAAAAGACATAAAAATGGCCAATAGGTATACAAAAGAATGCTCAAAGTCACAAGACATTAAGAAAAGGACATTAAAAACCACAATGAAATATCACCTATTAGGATATTTCCTAATTAAATTGCTAATTGTTATTATTAAAATGCAAAAGAGGGCTGGGGTTGTGGCTCAGTGGTAGAGCGCTTGCCTAGCATGTGTGAAGCACTGGGTTCAATTCTCAGCACCACATATAAATAAATGAATGAAATAAAGGTCTATCAACATCTACAAATACATACATTTTTTTAACCTTTTCTTTTTTTTCTTTTATTCATTTATTTATATGCGGTGCTGAGAATCGAACCCAGTGCCTCACACATGCTAGGCAGGTGCTCTACCACTGAGCCACAACCCCAGTCCCTATACATATTTTTTTTAAAATGCAAAAGATAGGATTGAAGATGTAGTTCAGTGGTAGAGCTTGTGGTAGCATGGGTGAGGTCCTAGGTTTAATCCTTAGCATTAAAGCAAACAAACAAACAAATACAAAAGCATAACAAGTATTAGCAAGGATGTGGAGAAAAGGAAACCCTGGTATGCCGCTGATAGAAATGTAAATTGGTGCTGCCATTACGGAAAACTATAGGATTTCCTTTAAAAATTAAAAATAGAACTACCATATGACCCAATAATCCCACTTCTGAGTTTCCAAAGGAAATGAATCATCATCTGAGGAGATACCTGCAGTCTTTGTGTCCACTGCAGCTTTATTCACAATAGCTGAGACACAGAAACAACTGGCATGGTAGCACAAGCCTGTAATCCCAGTGAGTCAGGAGGCTGAAGTTCAAGGTCAGCCTCAGCAATCTTGCAATTCCCTGTCTCAAAATAAAAAATAACAAGGATTGGTCATGTAAAGCAATTACCCAAATATCCACTGACAGATGAATGAATGCAGGAAATGTGGTATATCAGCCTTAACAAGGAAGAAAAGTCTACCACTTGTGACAACCTGGATATACCTGAAGGATATTATGCTAAATGAAATAAGCCAGACACAAAAAAATAATTACTCTATGATCTCATATTTATGTGGACTCTAAAATAGTTAAACACATAGAAGGACAAAGGATAATGGTGGTTACTGAGAATGATGGGGAGGGAAATATGGGAAGATGTTGGTCAAGGGGTACAAAATTTCAGCTATTTAAGATGAATACCTTCTGGAAATCTAATGTATAACTTGGTGGCTATAGGTAACAATACTGTACCATATAGTAGAAATTTGCCAAGAGAGTAGATCCTAAGTGTTCTCACAAAAAGTAACTATGTGAAATGATGGCTATGTCAATTACCTTGATTGTGGTTATGAGTTTACCATATATATAATATATCTATGTCCATTAAATTGTACATCTTAAATATATACAATTAAAAACATATAACTATAAAAATTATACATATACACATACAAATATACATGTACAATCAGATACATTTGCATGATTGGATATTTCATATTAATATATTAATATTTTATACATTATAAACACATTGTAAATAAAATATTTTAGGTGTGATAAAATTGTGGTTGTGTTTTTTAAAAAGCACTTTAGGGATATATAATGAAATATTTACAGTTGAAGTAATATAATAGGTACAATTTATTTCAGAACAGTACAGCATGGAGGTGGTGGCAGTGGTGAAATAAGATTGGCCATATGTTGATAGTTGTTGAATCTGAGTGACAGACACATAGGAGCTCATTTAAATTCTTCTCATTTTTTAAAATGTATTAAGTATTTCCAGAGTACAAATTTTTTAAACTTTGTAAAATATTAGATATAAGTCACATCATTTGGTTTTCCTCCAACAAAATATAACACAGAAAAATGGGAATGAAATCTCTATCTCCTTGAGCTATCCTGCAAGTGAGGGCCCAACTGGGTGTCAGGAAGATGGTTTTATTGAGGAATGAACAATGGTTATTATACCTTAAAACAGCACCAATGCCTTGCTGCCAGGGTGGTATTTGACTGAAAAAAAAAAAAAGAGAATTCCAAGAAATACCTAAGATCGTTGTGATAAAGTATGGTCATGAAATTTTTGCACTTCTTTCCAGCACTTCCCTACCATTTGAATATGTAAAGCAATATGAAATTGCTTTGATCAGTAAGATATTGGGCAAGTTATGGAGTCCAAAACTGCAGAATTCTTGTAGCTTTTACCTTCAGTCTCTTGGAAAGATGAGACATTACAGATTTCTCTGTCCTTGTGTATACACCCACCAGAGGAATGAAGTAATCCAGACTCTGGGGATGGTACCAGTCAGAAAAGACTATCTCTCAAATTAACAAGTGAATTGAATTATAACTCCAATAGAGAACATGTGGAATATAGCCTTTGAATCACTTCTTTAAAAACCCCCTATTACTGCGAATGGGCAGAATCACAGCCTCTGGGACAGGAGTCCCCTGTGTTTCTCCCTTGCTAACAAAGCAATAAATTTTTTCTTTAAAAAAAAAAAAGTTGAGACATCATGTGGAAGATCACATGGAGAAAGATTGGGTAAGACATCCCAACTCTTTTGGCTGAGGCCCTGGATTGTGAGTAAAGCCATCCAGGATCATCTATCCCTCAACTGACTCCCAGCTAAATGCAGATACTTTGGAAATCCCAAGCAAGAGCCGCAGAAGAAACACAATCAACACACAGAATTATGAGAAATAGGAAATTGTTATTGTTTTAAGACATGAACTGTTAAGATCCTCTTTAATGAAGCAATAAGTAACTGAAACAGAGGAGGAAGGGTGCTTTTACACTGGGTTGAAATTCTGCATGAAATGATGAAAGCAAGAGTCAGTGGAAATCAGATTATTACTGTTGATGGAGACCCCTATGTATCCATGGACCAATGAAACCTAAAAAACTAAGGTTTTACTGGGAAGGAGGAACCAGAATTTTAGTATTTGCTCACTCTACTTCAATCAAGTAGAGGACAAATTTTATAAAATATAGAAGTATTTTAAAGGGACACTAGGGAGTCCTCCATTTGGGATCTGGAATATTAAAGCACAAACTACAGAAGTTCCTTGGTATCCCTTTAAGTAATCTTTCTTAGGAAAAGACTGAATTTAGTGATAAAGGGTTAATAAAATCCCACTGGAGTAGATGTAAGTTTGATACAAGAAGAAAGGATGGATGAAGTTGACTTATTCGAACTCCAAACTTTGGCTTGAATATAAAAGAATCACAAGATACTGCTGCTCTTCTCATACTAGAAGAAGAATGCTGGAAAGATGATCTCATTACAGATTCTTAAACGTCTATCAGGGAAGACAGAATGAAACCTAAATGAACCAAAGTGGAGGTTGTCAAAAGATGGCCAATGGACTAAATCTACCAGATCCATTTGTGTTTGACCCTGAAGCTAAGAATGGTTTTTACAAAATGTAAAAAATATAAAATTAAATTTAAAAAATTCAGTCAGAACAGATGCTCAATTTTACCTCTTAGCCCACAAAGTCCCAAATCCTCACTATGTGGCCTTTTATAGGAAGAGTGTGCCAACCCCTGAACTAAACTTGTTCAGGCAGGACAGAAGAGAGCCACAGTCTTTCATCTCTGAAACAGAGGTAGGAAAAGGGGAAATCCACCATTTTTTTTTTTTTTTTTTTTGAAACCAGGGATTGAACTCAGGGACACTCGGCCACTGAGCCACATCCCCAGCCCTATTTTGTATTTTATTTAGAGACAGGATCTCACTAAGTTGCTTAGGGCCTCGCTAAGTTGCTGAGGCTGGCTTTGAACTCATGATCCTCCTGACTCAGCCTCCCAAGTCGCTTGGATTACAAAATCCACCATTTTTGAGAAAATGGTTTTGAGAACCAGGTTTACTTCTAACAAATTTCAAGGCCATGTGTGGGATAACAGATTAGAATCTAGGGGAGTTCCAGAAACAGCCTGACTGCACTACCCTGAACTCTATTGCCCTGGCATTTGCCAAGTGCTAAGGATAGTATCCCAAAAGGGAATGAGGGAGTCAGGACAGCTGAGAGGACCCACAGGCTTTTGCCTACAGTAGGCAGGTCAAAAGAACTGAGAGAAACTTCATTATTATTCCACCTTTGCAGAGAGAGTAAGGCAGACCCAATTATCCTTGGAAAGGCCAAGGAGGCAGCAGGCAGCAGGGCTGAGCATTTCTCAGAACAGAGAAAACAGGTGGCAAAATGGGCAGGACTGACAATGGGGCTTCAAATAGGAGAGATCTCCCACAGTTTCGAAAGTAGCTCATTTGACAGTGGAACAAAAGCAGATCTCTGCAATCTCCTCAGCGCTCTAATTTTAGACCTTGAGGAATATGAAAGGTTTTCTGAGCGTCTGTTAGGAGGAAATTAATACAGTGGACTGTTATCTTTATTGGAAGTTATAATTATCTACCTTTCTGTCATCTACCTATCTCTTTGAGATGGCATATTGCCGTGTTACCTAGGCTGGCCTGGAACCCCTAGGTCCAAGCAGTTCTCCTGCCTCAACATCCTAACCTGGGACGACAGGTGTTAACCAGTGTGCTGGATTTATACTCATGTTTTTTTGTTTAATATTTTCCCCCAGTGCTAGGAATTGAAACCAGGGCCTTGTGCATGCTAGGCAAGCACTCCACCATTGAACCACATCCCCAGCCCTCATGTTTTTTTTAAAGGAGTATTTTAAAAAATATGTGTATATATATATATATACATATACATATGTAGTACTATATATATATATATAGTACTTAAAATATTCTAAGTAATAAAAAGAAGAGAGGGTAGAAGATGTAAACATTCATCAAGACAAACCACATAAGTATAGAATTTGTACTGACATGGATTATATAGATAGATACATACATATATATATGTTTAGAATTAAATGAAAAAAGCAAGTGGACTGATCCATCTGTAAGGAGTTTGAAAATCACTACTCTGTCCCAACAATAAAAATATGAAGAAAAAAGTCTAAAAAAAAAATCAACCACTCTCTTTAGAGCTGTAGAGAAGTGAGACCACAGGGAAATTCACTTCCCTCAAATTAGAGAGACAGACAGAAATACCTAGAATGACAAATTACCTGAGCAAAAAGAGAAACCAGTGCTGAGGCAGGAAAACCTGAATGATAATTGATCAATTATTGAAGAAGGCTCAGTGTAGACGTATTTGAGAGAAATCTCCAGAGTGATCCAGTCAGGTTTTACCTCTAGGAACTCAAAGACATTCTTTTTTTTTTTTTTTTTTGGTGCTGAGAATTGAACCCAGGGGCACTCCACCACTGAGCCACATCCCCAGCCCTATCTTGTATTTTATTTAGAGACAGGGTCTCACTGAGTTGCTTAGGGCCTCACTAAATTGCTGGGGCTGGCTTTGAACTCGTGATCCTCCTGCCTCGGCCTCCCAAGTGCTGGAATTACAGGCATGCGCCACCACACCCAGCTCAAAGACCTTCTTACAGTGAATAATTGTGAAAGAGCTCATGCAGCTTCCTTGCTTCAGGCAGGAAGAAGATGGAGAAAGAAACTTTGAAATATGCCAGAACATTTAAATTAAAAAAAAAAAACAACTAAGCAGCCCTCAGGAGAAACTTTAACCAGAGCCTAACTTGCTGGGTGGGGTTTTATCTCACTAAAGTTGGCAAAGAAAAATACTCAACTCTTGCCCCCTCTAGACATCCTGTTCCACCTAAGAAAGTAGATGTTTTGGGAGACACAGAAACACACACTCACTGAAAGACTGAGATCTAATCATGCAACACACACACACACACACACACACACACACCTTACCACTACATTACCAAAGGCTGATTTTCAGCAGTACTTTTTACCCAGTGTATCATGTCTAGCAATCAAGGAAAAAATACAAGGCATACTAAAAGGTCAAAACAAAATAAACAGAACAAAATAAAACAGCACATGCTTTGAAGAGATTCATATATAGCAGGGATGTTAGAATTATTAGACCAGGAATTTGAAGCAACTATGATTAATATGCTAAGAGTTCTACTAGATAAAGTAGATAGCATGCAAGAACAGATGGGCAATGAAGTAAAGATGGAAATTCTGAGAAAGAACCAAAAAAGAAACCATAAAGATAAAACATCATAACAAAAATAAAGAATGCCTTTAATAAGCTTTTCGGTAGACTCCACTCTGCTGAGGAAAGATTCTGTGAACATGAAGGTATTTCAATAGAAACTGCCAAAACCAAAAATAAAATCAAGATTGAAAAAGAGAGAGAACAGAATATTCAAGGAATGTGGGCCAACTCCAAAAGGTGTAAAAATACATAATGGAAATTCCATGAAGGAGAATAAAGAGAAAAAGGAACAGAAGAAATATTTGAAACAATAATGACTGAGAATTGCCTAATAGTATGTCAGATACAAATCCATGAAGCTCAGAGGATACCAAGCAGGATAAATGCCCAAAATGACACAAAACAAACAAAAAACTTTCCAAAACTACAACTAGGAATATCATATTTAAATTGCAGAATTTCAAAGATGAAGGGAAAATCCTGAAAGAAGCAAAAGAAAACAAAAAGAAAGAAAGCAAAAAACCACAAAAGGAAGATAAAGAATGGAAGAAGAAAATGGGAACAAAGAATGAAGGCAACAAGTAGAAAACAGTAGCAAAATGCTAGGTATTGACCCAACTATATCAACAATCCCATTAAACGTCAATAGTCTAAATACAGCTGACAGAGGAATATTACTCAGCTCTAAAAAGAAATGAGTTATCAAATCATGAAAAAATATGTAGGAAACTTAAATGTATATTGCTAAATTAAACAAGTCAATTTGAAAAGACCACATACTACAGAATTTTTAGGGAGTAAAACCATGCTTTCTGATACTATTATGGTGGATCTCATAATAAATTTCTCCAAACCCACAGATTATAACAAACCAAGAATGAACTTAAATGTAAACCATGGGCTTTAGGTGATAATATTATGTCAATGTCAGTTGAAACAAGTGGAGCGTCTTGGTGAGGGATGTTGAAACTGATAAGGGGCAGGCTGTGCGTGTGCTGGGGCAGGGGGTTATGGGAAATTCCTGTGCCTTTAGATCAATTTTGCCGTGAACTCAAGTTGCTCTGAAAGTTGAAATCTGTTTTTAGAAAGTCAGTGACAGAACAGTATTGGTGGTTTCTTGATTAAAAGAAAATTATTTACTTTTATGGATTCAAATACTATAACTGTTCATACAAATGAAGTGTTAATAGTGGTTATCTTTGAGGTGTGAGAGAGCAGGAACTTCTGAGACTTTCACTTTTTATATTACATAATGGAAAACAGGGAATGATTATCTAATTCCTGTGGCCAAAAATAGGTTCTGCAAGAACTTACAAAAGTCACCGCAACACCACTATCTGCAGTCCTTTTGAGTCACTGTGAACAGTAAAAGCATCGAAGGATTTAATTGGGCAAATGCCTTAATATTTTAATCAAAATATTTTTAAATATTTTTAATATTTGTAATAGGAAGATGCTGAAAAATCACAGAGGAGTTTGACATTACCTCCTAGAAAGATCTGGAAAGATTTATTAGATACAGAATGGTTTTTAATTTTTAAAAGATGATCACTAAGAATCAGAATGAATACCTTAAGAACAAAGCATAGAGTCAAATTTAATTTCTTTTTCTTACGTGATCATTAAATTGGCAGTAGGCATCGTGTATCTTGAGTTTGACAAGGCGTCTGAGAAGATGATGTCATGAGAAGATGACGTCATGAGAAGATATATGATTCCTACATAGTTCAAGAAACTTGAACTGGATGAGAATATATTTACAAAGATCTTAATTGGTTTAACAACTTTACATAGTCAAAGAAATTAAGAGGATGACATAACCTGAGGGAGGTCACTGGCATTCTTAGAGGGTCTGAAGTAGCTCCATTCCCTGAAAGATTTTGATCAATGACTAAAGGCATTAAGAGAATTTGTATTTAATGAATAGCTATTATATGTGAACATCTGTATAGGTTTCTTAAGTAACAAATACATTTTTTTCTGGTATTGTTTATTGAATTTAAATTTAAAAAATATATTTTAGTAGACTAGTGGTACACTATAAATTAGAATGTGAAATCTTATTGACAGTAATTGGACAAAAAAATGATGACACACATTCTTTTTATTTCTAATTTTAAAGAAAATGTGAGGGTAAACATTGCAAGGTAATGGCCAATCAGAAAGGCAACAGAATTAGCATTTCTATACATTCAACATTTTTTTTACCTTTTTTTATTGGTTCTTTTTAATTATACATGACAATAGAACCCATTTTGATATAATTATACAGCAGGGAATATATCTTTTTTTTCACAATGTACATTCCATGATTCATATAATCTCACATATACATAGGGTAATACTGTCTGTCTCAATCTACTATCTTTCCTTCCCCCACCCCTTCCTGTCCCATTTTCCTCTACACCATGCATACTTCCTCCATTCCTTTCTTATCCCCCCCATTACCCCCAACTCCTGTTATGTATCAGCATCCACTGATCAGAGAAAACATCTGGCCTTTGGTTTTTTGGGCTTGCCTATTTGATATTCTCCAACTCTATCCATTTACCAGCAAATGCCATAATTTTATTCTTCTTTATGGCTGAGTAATATTCCATTGTGTATATATACCACACTTTCTTTATCCATTCTTCAATTGAAGGACATCTAGGTTGGTTCCACAGTCTAGCTATTGTGAATTGAGCAGCTATGAACATAGATGTGGCTGAATCCCTATACTTTGCTGATTTTAAGACCTTTGGGTATAAACTGAGGAGTGGTCAAATGGGGGTCCATTCCAAGGTTTTTGAGGAATCTCCATATTGCTTTCCAGAGTGGCTGCACCAATTTGCAATTTCACCAGCAATGTGTGAGTGTGCCTTTTCCCCACATCCACGCCAACACTTATTATTGCTTATATTCCTGATAATAGCCATTCTAATTGGAGTTAGATGAAATCTTAGGGTGCTTTAATTTGCATTTCTCTAATTGCTAGAGATGATGAGCACATTTTCATATATTTGTTGATCACTTGTATATCATCTTCTGTGAAGTGTCTGCCAAGTTCCTTAGCCCATTTATTAATTGGATTCTTTGTGGTTTTGGTGTAAAGTTTTTTAAGTTCTTTATAAATTTTGGAGATCAGTGCTCTGTCTGAAGTGTGGGTGGAAAAGATTTTCTCCCACTCTCTAGGCTCTCTTTTCACATTATTGATTGTTTTTTTTTGCTGAGAAAAAGCTTTTTAGTTTGAATCCATCCCATTTATTGATTCTTCCTTTTATTTCTTGCACTCTGAGGGTCATGTTGAGGAAGTCTGGTCCTAAGCCAACATGAAGAAGATTCAGGCCTACTATTTCTTCTATTTGATGAAGGGTCTCAGGTCTAATTCCTAGATCCTTGATCCACTTTGAGTTGAGTTTTGTACAGGGTG
>JAJEJO010004014.1:959896-1035406 GCA_020662805.1 Glaucomys volans
ACTGAGCCACATTCCCAGCCCTATTTTGTATTTTATTTTAGAGACAGAGTGTCACTGAGTTGCTTAGGGCCTTGCTAAGTTGCTGAGGCCATTGAGTTGTTGATGTTTTATTCTTTTCTTGAATACACTCAATGCAATGAATTTTCCTCTTAGTACTGCTTTCATTGTGTCCCAGAGATTTTGATATGTTGTATCATCATTCTCATTTATCTCAAAGAATTTTTTTATCTCCTCCCTGATGTTTTCTGTTATCCATGCTTCATTCAATATCATATTATTTAGTCTTCAGGTGTTGGAGTAGTTTCTGTTTTTTACTTTGTCATTTATTTCTAATTTCATTCCATTATGATCCAGTAGAATACAAGGTAGTATCTCTACTTTTTTGCATTTACTAAGGGCTGCTTTGTGGCATAACTTATGGTCTGTTTTAGAGAAGGAGCCATGTGCTGCTGAGAAGAAAGTGTGTTCACTTGTTGATAGATGGAATATTCTATATATGTCTGTTTAGTCTAAATTATTGATTGAATTATTGAGTTCTATGTTTCCTTGTTTAGTTTTTGTTTGGTAGATCTGTCCAGTGGTGACAGTGGTGTGTTAAAGTCACCCAGAGTTATTGTGTTGTGGTCTGTTTGATTCCTGTAATTGAGAAGGATTTGTTTGATGTACATGGATGGGCCATTGCTTGGGGCATAAATATTTATGATCGTTATGTCTTCTTGATTTATGGTTCCCTTAAGCAGTATGGAATGACCTTCTTTATCCCTTCTGACTAACTTTGGCTTGAAGTCCACTTTACCTGATATAAGGATGGAAACCCCTGCTTTTTTAGAGTCTGTGTGCATGGTAGGTTTTTTCCCATCCTTTCACCTTTAGTCTGTGGATGTCCTTTTCTATGAGATGAGTCTCTTGAAGGCAACATATTGTTGGGTCTTTCTTTTTAATCCAATCTGCCAGTCTATGTCTTCTGATTGATGAGTTTAGGCTATTAACATTCAGGGTTATTATTGAGATATGATTTGTATTCCCAGTCATTTTGGCTTAGTTTTGGTTTTTAACTTGACTTGGTTTCTCCTTTAATTGACTTTTCTTTTAGGGTAGTTCCTCCCTTTGATGACTTACATTGTTGGTTTTCATTTTTTCCTCATGGAATATCTTGCTGAGAATGTTCTGTAGTGCATGCTTTCTATGTGTGAATTCCTTTAACTTTTGTTTGTCATGGAAGGATTTTATTTCATCTTCAAATCTGAAGGTTAGCTTTGCTGGATATAGGATTCTTGGTTGGCAGCCATGTTCTTTCAGTGCTTGAAATATATTGTTCCAGCCCTTCTAGCTTTTAGGGTCTGGGCTGAGAAATCTGCCGATATCCATATTGTTTTCCTCCTATGTGTAATCTGTTTCTTTTCTCTCACAGCCTTTAAAATCCTATCTTTATTTTGTACATTAGGCATTTTCATTATAATGTGTCGTGTTGTGGATCTGCTGTAATTTTGTGCATTTGGTGTTCTGTAAGCCTCCTGTAGTTGAGTTTCCATTTCATTCTTCAGGTTTGGGAAATTTTCTGATATTATCTCATTGAATAGGTTGTTCATTCCTTTGGTTTGTCTCTTTGTGCCTTCCTCGATCCTGATAATTCTTAAATTTGGTCTTTTCATGATATCCCATAGTTCTCATAGGTTCCATTCATGATTTCTTACCATCTTCTCTGTTTGGGCAACTTTATTTTCAAGATTCAATATTTAGTCTTCATTGTCTGAGGTTCTGTCCTCCAAGTGATCTAGTCTGTTGGTGATGCTTTCCATTGAGCTTTTTATTTGGTTTATTGTTTCCTTCATTTCAAGGATTTCTGTTTGGTTCTTTTTCAGAATCTCTATCTCTTTGTTGAGATGATCTTTTGTTTCCTGTAGTTGCTCTTTCAGCTGCTTATTGGAATGGTCAATCATAGCCTGCACTTGCTCTCTTAACTCATCATTTGCTTCTCTGATCATTTTAATCATGTATATTCTGAACTCCTTTTCTGGCATTTCTTCTACCACGCTGTCATTGGACTCTATTAGTGTAGAATCTTGGTTTGTTTGGAACACACTCCTCCCTTGTTTTTTCATGTTGTTCATGTATCTTCCCCTCTAGCAATGCAGATCTGGGGTATTGTAGTTTCTGCCCTATAGACTTATAGAGACCCTATAGTTTTCCAAAACCTCTTCTTTAAGGGGGGGATCAATATTAGCAACAACCATTACTGACAATATGCAGCTCTAAACCAAATAGCCCCTATGAAGACTATTGTTATAATAGTCTTTTCTTATAATATTGTTACAATATTGTCATAATAAACAGAAAGGATGAGTTCAATTATTATCTACAGTATAACAAACAGATTTTCAATAAGAACTGCAGTTTCTAATGGAGGACAAAGAGGATGGAGGGGTGTAGGCTGTAATTGTTAATAGTGTAAGAAAAGAGTATGAAGAAGTTCTAGATCATAGGAAGAGTGAAAGTGTAGTCAAAAGAAGTTGGTTGTTAGCATGAGACAAGTGAGAAAAAGCCCTTGAGGAAACAGGTAAGCAAAAGGAAAGTAGAGAGCAAGAAAAGTAAAAAAATAAAAATTTAAAAACTTTCACAAAGGAGAAAAAAAAAAATCTACACTATAACAGTTATATACTATTCAAACCTCCCAGTCTTCAGTAGCCTGAGGCATGAGAGGTACCTGACAATGAGCTTCCAGTCTCCAGCAGGTATCTCAGGATGGAATTTGCCCCACCTCATGACAGTTTCCCCTTCACGGATAATCCAAGATGACTGCACTGGCTTCCAAACGTGTTGGCAAATGGAGAGATGCAGTGCAGGGTGTAGGCACCAAGTCTGTGTGGGATGCAGTCAGTCAGGCTGGGCCCCTGGAGGTGGTGTGCTGTCAGTCAAACTGGGGGTCCTGGAGGCAGGGTGCTGTCAGTCCGGCTTGTAGTCCTGCAGCTCCTGGCTTTTTTTCCCAAAATGGCAGCAGCCACGTGTAACCAAACCTGTGGATATTGTGACGGTGGACTTCCAGGCAACAACAGGCAGCTGGCTAGCCACTGACCCTCTGCAGGCTCCGCAGGCTACTGGAGGATAATCGGCAGATGAACCTTGATCGGTGGGTGATGGGAGGTGAAAGACAGGCCATGGGCAGGCCAGAGGCAGGCAAACAGGCAAGTGACAAATGATAGGCAGCGGTCAGTGAGCAATCTGCACTCAAATGAAGTCCATATGCTGGCAGACTTTGGGTGATCGAGGTAGACAAATAGGGTAAACAGCAGGGGATCAATGAGGAGTAAAGATTGCCTCTTGAAGAAACAGATTTTCCTCTGCTTGAATCCTGAGTTATGGAGTGACAAGGAACACAGCCTCCCTCTAGTCTGCCATCTTGGATCCTCTACCAACAAATACATTCTTACGTTAGGCACTCGGAAGATTTTTATCTCATTTAATTCTTCCAACAATTTTATATGGTAGGTATTTTTATTTTGATTTGCCAGTGAGGCAACTGAGGTTCAGAAAAGTTAAGAAAATGATCCTACATCCCATAATTTGCAAAGAATAATACTCTATGTCCATATGGCAGAAATACCAACAGATATCCTCCTGCTCACTAGTGAGGTAGAAGGCACAGGAGAAAAGCTATCTACTCTGGGGAGAAGGTTCAATCAAAAAATTGTAAGATTTTATGATTTAATGAATACAAAATTTACAAAAAAGACAAAAATAGTAAAATAGTGTGACAATTCCTTTTACCTAAGGACACACCATAGGATTTCTTTAAATCACAAGCTCTCCTAGTGCCATGAAGATCTGATCTTAATATAACATTAAACCCACAAATTTTTAGGAATACTCCTATCGGAGAAAGCTTTCTGTGAATCTCTCCTTTAAAGTGTTACACTCATATGTATGTGTGTGTATATATGTATGTATGTATATATGCCGGGGGTTGAACCCAGGAGTGCTTTAGCACTGAGCTATATCTCCAGCCCTTTTTATTTATTTATTCATTTTTATTTTAAGACATGGTTTCACTAAGTTGCTCAGGGCCTCATTAAGTTGCTGAGGCTGGCTTCAAACTTGCAATCTTCCTTCCTCAGCCTCCTGAGTCATAGACGTGTGCCACTACGCCCAGCTACCATTCACATTTAAAGGCTGTACTATCAAAGACTAGAAGACATATATAAAAGAGTCAGGAAACTGGTCATATGTAAAATACTTTCTCTCAAATCTCCTAAAGTCTCCCAAAAAATCTTTCCTAATGATTCAGTGTGTGTATACTCTACATGAAGAAGTCAAGGATGGTGTATACAATGGTGGCAGTCCCCTAAGATTCGGCTGTCTACTGATATAGCTGTCTTGGTTCATGTAAGTTTACTCTGTGATGTTTGCACAATAACATTTCCTAGTGACTCATTTCTCAGACATATCCCTGTTTGTTAATAGTGCATGACCGTAATTGATTACATAGAATTAAGTAGAAGAAAATGCATTATCAGAATGCCTCCAAGAAAAATATGCTGCATCATCTCTACTTAGCAAGCAAATTTTGATTAGTAAATTATTAATTAAAACACTTTTTTAAAGCTATAGAAATTTACCATTTAAGATAGATAACGAAAGGGTGATATACTTCGGGTTAATGATTAGATAGGGATTTACGAAGGTTTTCTTTCTTGTGCAATATGTTAAGATAGTCAGATTTATGTGGTAACAATGAAAAGATTGTTTCTTCCTTCACATTTTTAAGTTGGGCCTGAAAATTGATGTCTTATAGAAAAATTTAAAATGACAATTATGAAATAATAAATTAGTCCCAAAATCCTCCACCAAAGGTATTCTGAACATTTTTGAACTTCTAAACAAAACAAAACAAATCTCTTTAGAATATCCAGAGACCAAAAAGGATGTGCAGATAATTAAATTAACACTATTTTCATATTTTTTTTGTTGTAAATCTATTTGAATTAGACATAAAGCCTGCCCAAAAAGTTAGCTACTGCAAATTTGTATCCTCTTTTAAAAAGAGCACATACTTTAAAAAATAACATAAGTTATTTGGGGATGTAGCTCAGTGGTAGAGCAGTTGCCTAGCATGCCTGAGGCCCTGGGTATTGCAAAACTAAATAATGAAAATTATTAATGGTACAGAATCATATTCCTAATAGATTCAAAACCTTTAACTTTTGACAAACTGGTGAGATGAAATGTACTGTTCAATTTTTTTTTGATGGCAAAACAGACTAGCTTAAAGGAATATGCACTGAAGGGAGAAACATTGAGTCCAGGAAAAAAAAAAAGGAGGGTGATATCAGAAAGCAGAAAAATTATATAATTTTTCTTAATTTTCAAAATGGAATGTTATAAATAAACAAAAATTAACATGATGAAGCCAAATAACATAAGATAGAAAATATATCCAATATAAATAACATGGGGCAATATATAAGTAGCAAATTACCAAATGGAAAAACATGTACCTTTACTAGTAATTAAGTACAAGTAAATTATTTAAAAATTCTACAAGAAAAAAAAATTTTTTTTGAGATGTAATCTGGCCCAGTAGCCCTGGAACTCCAGGACTCAAGAATTCTCCTGCCTTGTGAGTTGCTGGGACTACAGGCATGTGCCATCATTCCCAGAAAGAAATTGTTAATAGTGATTGCTTTTAGGGGACCTAGAGAACTGCAGGAAATCAGCTTTCATATAAGATTTGAGTAGTGTAGAATATTAGCTCCCCCAAAGCATCACAAAAAATAACCTGGTCAAAACAGTTTGTTACTAAGACTAGAGCTGTCTATTTACCTTAAGGTAAAAAAATAAGCAAGGCAAGGGCAGGAAGATCACAAGTTCAAAACCAGCCTCAGCAATTTAGTAAGGCCTTAAGTAACTTAGTGAGACCCTGTCTCAAAATAAAAAATAAAAGGTCTGGGGATGTGGCTCAGTGTTTAAGTGCCTCTGGGTTCAATCCATGATACCAAAAAACAAAAATCTTTCATTTCAATCTTAATTTTTTTTTTTACTATGAGGGTTGCATCCAGAGAGCAGCATGTGAATTTAGGCTAAATAAGTAAGATGTGCTATTTTCATAATCATGATTTTTGACTTCAGAGATAATTGTATCATTTATTTAAGAGTAGACTCTTACCCTTTGGGCCACAAACAAGGGATGGGCCATTACTTCAGTATCTTGTGAGTGGACCCACGAGAACGATTTGAAAGATAGTCAATGGGATGACTTATTTATACGTGCCCTATCTTCACAGAAACAATAATCTACTTCTGAATGATTTCAAGGTGTAAAGTACACTCTCTAGAAGGCTGGCTGCACTCATTGGCTTATGTGAGCAGTCAGAAGATTTAGAAGCGTTTGAACTCAGTTGAACCAAGAGACTTACTAAATAAGATTATTTTCCTAAAGGTATCTATGATATCCGTGGACTGTCTTACTATACAGAGCTTTTGAATTTCTTAAAACTAATAAGGTCAGTTGTCAAAGCAACTGCTAGAACAGAAACTGACTCATCCTACAACTATATTAAGATCCCAAGAGAGGGTATACCCAAATCAAAGTGGCTTGCATGAAAATATTTGTTGATTTAAATAGTTCCAGAACCATATCTACACACCATAACATACAGTAAACGAGGGGAAGGGTCATTTTCAGAACGTTTTCCAGAAGTACAAGGCATCAGCAAACCTCTCCTGACGTCTCAATGGCCCAAGTTCCTGAGTCAATTCCTTATCAGGAGGATGATGCTACCCTAATTAGGTCCATCCCTGAAGCTGAGGCTGAGGACAGTTTAAAGTACACAGGCTGTATGGAAGAAGAATGATCTACAACAAAATCAGGATTGGAAAAAGAAGAAGGGAGAGATGAAGTTTGAGTAAGAAATCCACTATGTGTCCTTTAGGAATAGACCCTTAATTCTTTTCTAGTCCAGACTCAGGGTAATATAGGAAACAATCTCTACTATTCACTGTCATGTTATAAAAGGATTTAAAGAGGCTTACAAAAATACATAAGCTATAAGAAGATAAAATATGAGCAAAGAAAAAAGGGCAGAAAAAAAGATGAAGCAAGCGACAATGTAATATACAAAATTCATTCAACACGATCCTGTGCACATGTGCACTGCAAATTTGACTCTGACTTTCTGTCAATGAAAAGATAAAAGCAATGAGTAACTATATCATTCGGGTTTCTCTGTGTTGCAAGTGAGAGAGATCCAAATCAAACTGGCATAAATTTACAAAAAGCAGAAAAGGAAATATATTGGCTTATTTAATAGAAAAGTAGATGAACAGTTCTAGTTTGAGGAATGGATGGGTCCAGAGACTCGAACAAAGTCCTCAAGACATTTGCCTCTGTTGGTTTCATTCTCAAATAGTCTCTTCGCTCTTGGTGGTAAAGATGGCCACAAAAGCTTTAATCTCTTTAATCTTACAAGGTCCTATGGCCAGTAATTCTGTGGACAATGCGGGTACGCAGGTGGCTGACAGCTCCAGAAAAAATCTTTGGTAGGATTCTGAACGACCTTGTTCGTGTTGAGCTCCCTTCTCCAGGCCACTGAGCGTGAACACGGGAATGAGGCATCCTGTCTGGATAGCTTAGCTATGTGGCCTCTGTGGGCAAGGCAAGTAAAGGTAAATGATTGACAATACTTCCAGGAAAGCCCCATTATTCAGCAACAGCTTCAGAAAGAGTTAGGAAGACAAAAGAAAAAAAGAAGTCTTTGTAACAATGCAATTCCATATACATAAAATATAAATAAACCAATTGTTCAGAAATCCAGCTCCTCCTCAGACTAATACCCAAGGAAAAACAAATGTCTTCTCAGGACCTCAATAACACACATATACAGCTGTTTTCTAATACATTTCCAATATATATACTAGCGACACAATGCTAATATGGCTTGCTTTTTATTTTTTATTTATTTATTTATTTATTTATTTATTTTTATTTATTTTTTTACCAACAAAATGGTGTTATTTTTGTCATTGTCAACATGTACAGCATTGGAATTGTATCACTTTGTTTTATTTATTGAATATTACTTAAGTATGCATTAAAAATATCCATTCAAAGCCAGGAGCAGTGACACACACCTAATCCCAACTATCTGGGAGGTTGAGGCAAGAGGATCACAAGTTCAAGGAGAGCCTAGGCAATATCACCAGACCCAGTTTCAAATAAATAAATAAATAAATAAATAAATAAGTAAAAAGGGCTGGGGATGTGATTTAGTGGAACACAATGGGGATCAATCCCCCGTATCAGCAAAAAACATTTAAGAAATGATACATTAAGAAGGCGTCTGAAAACATAATCATTTCTCAACATATTTTCCCATTTTGCTTCATACACAAATAATTTAATCTATAAAATCACAAATAAAATTATCAACTCTTATGACCTAGAAGTACATACACATTTTGGAGTTTGAGTTTTCTTTGATTTATAAATAATATGCAGTTTTTGCAGTGTTTAGTATCCTTCAAATGCTTATTACAAATTCTTATTGTCTCCCAACTTTTTCTGCTAATAGACCTTTTCAGTTTACTGGTAAAGATGCCATGAATTAAGCTGGGCACAGTGGCGCACGCCTGTAATCCCAGCACTTGGGAGGCTGAGGCAGGAGGATCACAAGTTCAAAGCCAGCCTCAGCAACTTAGCAAGGCCCTAAGCAGCTCAGTGAGACCCTGTCTCTAAATAAAATACAAAATAGGGCTAGGGATGTGGCTCAGTGGTGGAGTGCCCCTGGGTTCAATCCCCAGTACCAAAAAAATAAAAGGTGCCATGAATTAAAAGTCATAATGATCAAGTCAAGATTAAAAAGGAAAAGGGCTAGGTAGAGTGCTTGTCTCACATGCACAAGGCCCTGGGTTCAACCCCCAGCACTGCAAAAAAAAAAAAGGAAAAAACAAAGAAAGTGGCTATGCAAATATCACTAAATCTTATTAAAACCACCTCAGCTTGTATGAACAACAAAAAACATTAATAAAGAATGGATACCATTCATTTAAAAGATATCTAACAAAATCTAAAATTTGATCAGCAATGAGATTCAATCCATATTAACCTTGCAAAAAAATTTCACTGAGATTCTGTTACAGAAACAGAACCAATAATATCCTAAATTTTCTAAAATTTATTTTTTAATAATCATTTTGATGAGTCAAAACTTTAAAAGGAAAAATAATGACACACAAATGATTTTAGAAAGGCATACTTATAATTCCTGATACATTTCATTAGTTTTTGTTTAATTACTAAAATTCCTTATTCAGAAAATATTACATATTCATTGAAACATACCACCTATCTAGTGATTTATTATATATCCACATCATATTTATTAGGTAAGAATTCCAATTACTTTTATTACATAAAAGGAATTTTGCATGTTGGCTATGTTCACTTTATACATTATTTTTAGACCTTTTTTATAGAACATAAAACTTAGAAAAATATTCTAAATTAATATTCTTATTAGATGAAAATGACTCAAACTACAAACAAAAACTAAGCTAAGCACTGTTATTACTTTTAAAATCTAAGTTTCTAGAAATTTTATTTTTCAGTCAATACAAAATGATCTAGTTCACACTATTAACTGCCTAGAAACTGTTTAAAAAATAAACATACTTTGTTAAAGAGCAGATTACAAGAAATGTTTTCTATGATCTCATTTTAAAAAACACAATTCTGGTATGCACTGGGGATTTAAATACAAATTCATCCATGGTGGCTAAAATCCTGTCAACTTTCAGCCTGATACAACATAAATCAATAGTTATTATGTATAAACAATTCAAAATTAAAGTTTATAATGGAAATGTCAACAACTCATAACTACGACACATCAATACTGCTGGGTTCCCACTGTACTTCAACCAGGCACAGCAGATGTGCACATCTGATAGACAGACTGCTTAGAAAATTAAAGCTCTCCGAGCTATAAATAAGGAATACATAAATATAATCAGCATAGCCAAAACATTGGGGCCAATAAAAAAAATGTGAATAAGATGCGATGCAAACACATTTGATAGTATTCTCGGTCAGGCACTCTCCACTGATTTATAAAGCTATGGTTTTATAATTCTTTTTAAAAGGAAAATTTTTCTACCCTACTGCATGCAGCAATTTCACTGTACATTCTTGACTACGATGCAATCTTCAAATCCTCTTGAAGAATTTGACAAGTCTCATCAGGATCTCTCCAGAGAGTCCTCTTGTCATATTTCCAACAGCCTTTAGTGCTTCAGTAGCCTTGCGAAGTTCCTTAGAAACGGATGATGAAGCTTCTGGGCTAATTTCTTGTTCACAAAACCGTGCACAAATAGACAGTGTTTCCATGTCTAAGCCAGTATTCAAAATTCTTGAAATCTCCAGCAGCACCTCCGTGGTCTCCCTCACCGCATTCACATTCAACGTCACCGACGCCGATTCCCTGTCCCCTGCCACTCGCCAAGGCCAAGGCCGAGGGAGGCGGGAGAATGACTTTTTTTAAAAAAAGTCTGTGAGGAACCAGAGCAATTGTATAAATATGCAGAGAAAATATACAACTATTTGTGATTTTATCCAAGGTTAAGATTTAGCATCTGCATGAAAATGATGGATGTATATATTTTTTAATTTTTTTAGATGTTGATAGATCTTTATTTTATTCATTTATATGTGGTGCTGAGAATCGAACCCAGGGCCACACACATGCTAGGCAAGCACTATACCACTGAGCCACATCCCCAGCCCCATGGATGTATATTCTTTGGATGTTTTCGTCAAAACTCTCAGCCCTGTGTGGTGGTTACACCCCTCTAATCTCAGCAGTTTGGGAGGCTGAGGCAGGAGGATCACAAATTTAAGGCTGGCCTCAGTAACTTAGCAAGACTGTGTCTCAAAAAGCAAAAAGGATTGGGGATATGGCTCAGTCATAAAGTGCCCCTGGGTTTAATCCTCAGTACCCCTCCAAAAAAACAAACAAAAACCCCAAAACTCTTGGTTGCAGGGAACAAAAATCCATCCAGTTTATTAAGAGAACAAATTTTTTAAATTATTATGTTTCCACTGGTGTCAAAACCTTTCCTTTTGTTGTCTTGATCACATCTCAGGGAAATGATACAGCTTTTTAGTCTCTTTCAGGTATAAAAAGTTCCAGAGCAATCAAATAAAAGCTTCTTTCTCACACGTTTTAAACAGCTTAAGATACAAATTATATCCAATACAATCACTTATAGTATACATACAATTCAATGGTTTTTAGCATAGTCACAGAATTGCACAAACATCATCACCATCAATTTGGGAAATATTTTTATTCACCTATCAAAAAATCTCATACCCAATTAAAGTTCCCCTTTCTTGGTTCAGAAACTAGCTATTACTGGGGAACAAAGTGTCATTCCTTTTATCATCTTTCATTATTATTCAACTCCTCCTCCCCTAACTCTAGGATTGGGGTAGGGAGGCGAGGACCAGGGGAAAAAAATGAAAAGGCAGTTTTACTGAGCTGACAGGGTGACCAACCTTCCAGTTTCTTAGAATGCAGGAATTTCTTCCTTCTCCCACTCCCCCTCCCAGGACCACTTCATCACTGAGCCACAACCCCAGCCCTTTCTTTTTTTTTAATATTTTATTTTGGGACAGGGTCTCACTATGTTGCTGAGACTGACTTTGAACTTGTGATCCTCCTGCCTCAGCCTCCCAAGCTTCTGGGTACTTAGGAATTTCAATGCTAAACTTGGAAAAATTCTAGGCAAGCTGGCACAGTAACCACCTTATGGGCTGGTGGGCAATTTACTCCTTCCTGCTTGATCAAGGGCTGACCACCAAATACTTTGTTTAACTGCTTTCCAGGTTTCCACCTGCTCTCCGGGTGTCAACCCTGAAGGACGAGGTTGGAGGACAGGATTGGAGGATACGTTCTTCCACTAGCAGTAATGTTAAGTTTGATTACTGGGTTAAGGTGGCAACAAGCAGATATTCAAATATAATGACAAGTTTCCACTTTTTTGATTAGCAAATAATTTGTAGGGTGATATTTTTGTACCATGTGGCTGTTTAACTCCAAATCAACCTTTTACCTGAGAATTTTAGCATTGATGATCTTTAACTGATTTATTTCATTAGGCATTGCAAAATGATTATTTTCTAAAAGATAATGCTGTGAACATTTAGGGACCAAGTTTTTGTGTGGACGTGCAGTTACAGCTCTCTTGGGTATATACTTAAGAATGGGCTTGTTGAGTGATACAATTCTATGTTTAACATTTTGAGGAATTCTCTCACGTTGCACCATTTTACATTCCCAGTATATGAAGGTTTTAGTTGCTCTGTATCTTCTTCAACACAGTCTTTTGGATTATAGTTACCCTAGTGGGTATAAAGTAGTATCTCATTGTGGTTTTGTTTTGTGTTTCCCTAATGATTAGTGATATTGAGCATCATTTCATGAGTTTCTTGGCCTATTCTATGTCTTTAGAGAAATGTCCATTCAAGTCCTTGCCCATTTAAAAAGCTTTTTTTTCCCTCACAGTTGAGTTTTAAGCATTTGTTTATTTGAGGGTACTGAGGATTGAACCCAGGGCCTACAGAGCATGCTAGGCAAATGCTCTTCCACTGAGCTACATCCCCAGCCTATGTAAAGTTTCTTCACATATTGTAGATACAAGACCCCTGTCAGAGGTATGATTGAAAAGATTTTCTACCATTTTGCAGGATGTCCTTTCATTTTATTGTTATCCTCTAAAGCACAAGTTTTTTAATTTTGATAAAGTACAATTTATTTATTTATTTTTGGTAGTGGTGCTAGGGATTGAACCAAGGATCTTGTGCGTGCTAGGCGAGCACTCTACCTCCTGAGTTATATCCCCAGCTCCTCCAGTTCTTTCTTTTTGTGTCATATCTAAGAAGACTTCACCTAACCCAAGGTCACAAGGATTTACTCCTCTTTTCTTCTAAAATGTTGGTTAAAACTCTTATATTTAGCTTCGATTCCTTTTTGAATATGATGTAAGGGTGCAACTTCAATCTTTTGTATGTGGATATCCAGTTGTCCCAGCACCATTTGTTTAAAATATCTTTAAAAACAAGCCAATTCTTTCTCTTGTGAAATGGAACCCATATAAAAAAATCAATTGACTATAATGTATTTATTCAACTTTATATTTTTATACCTTTCTGCTACTACCACATCATCTTAATTATAATGATTTTATAGTAAGTTTTGAAATCAGGAAGTGTGAGTTCTAATTTGTTCTTTTGTTTAATATTGTTTGACTATCCCGGGTTCTTTGTATTTCCAAATAAAACTTGTCAATTTGTGGGAAAAAAAGGCAGCTGGGATTACAATAGGGACTACATTGAATCTGTAGATCAGCTGGAGTGTGTTGTAATGTTGAAAATGTTTTCCATTCTATGAACATGGGATGTCTATTTATTTATTTGGTTTTAGGGCCTTTATGATTTTTCAAAAATGCTTTGCATTCTCAATATACAGTTGTACACTTGGGGGGTTAAATTTATTCCTATTTTTTGGGGGTGGGAGAACCAGCTCACATTTAATAGTGACATTTTAAAATTGTTTGAGTGTAAAAGAGTAGAGACCCCCTTATAGAAAAAAAAAGGTAGAGACCCTCTGATATAAAATAAATACAAAATAAGTGTGAATAAAATCTTTGAGTTGTGCTGACTATGGTAAATACAAGGACAGTACCAAAGATAAAATAATGTAGCCAAGAGTTAAGGACATTGTGACCATTTCTGTGAAGCAACCCATCTCTTCAGAGGTCCCCAAAACTGCTGGTTACAGATATGAATAGTCTAGCTTCCCCTGACCCAGCTCGCCCTGCTAACCAACCAGGTACAGCCTGAAATAGATAAGCTGGAGCTGGCTGCTTGTATTCCTTGGGAAAAAAAGAAAAAAGAAAAAGTCCCTCTTGTAGCCTGCCAGGATTTTTTTTTTATGATTTTCACTTTAAAAACCAGCTTGCTGAAGTCACTCACGACTACTGCTTCCCTGACTTGGAGTAGTGGTCTTGATGTGTCAGTCTGTTTCTTTTTCTTTTTTCTCTCTCTTTTCACAAAATAAATTTTTTCTTACTCTAGTCTCTGGTGGTCTCACTATGTGTCAATAACCGGACCCCACAACATTTTGGGGGCTCGTCCGTGATCGACCATGTGAAGACCCCAGACCCAGACCAATTTCCAACGCAGCTGCTTAGACTTGGAGTGTCGTCTGCATGTTTGAAGACCTCCTCATCTCTGGTGCCTTTTGGTTCCTAGCAAAGATCTCTGAAAGCCTCCGAAGGTGAGTCCTTTCTCTGCTGTGCACCCTTTTCAGTAGACTAGTGAGAAGCTGGACGCAGCATTACTGTTGGAGTCCAAGGAGTCTGGAGGACACTCCAGGCCCACTCTGGTCCTGCTCAGGGTGACTGAGCGAGAGTTTGGTGCCTCTGTAGCTCCATTTGGAGTGGCTGAACAGAATTCTGATACTTCTGTACTTTCGATTCTTTCGCCGCACGGCTGCTCTGGTGGTGTTGTACTTTCACTTTGTGTTCTGTCTTCTCTTATAGTCTTTTCTGTCCTCCTTTATCTTGAAATGGGACAATCTCAATCTAAATCTAATACTCCCCTAGAATGAATTGGGCTTCATTTTTCAGACTTCAAAAAAAGGCAGCCCAATCCAGAGATAAGTCTTCCCTGCAAACTGAACACTCTTTGCTCACTGAAGTACCCACTTTGGGTGTGGGCTAGCCCTCTGAAAAATTCCCACAACCAAGTAAACTGGGAAAGGATAAAGGAACTCACCCAGGGATAAACATCCCTCCCTTCAGTGCAGCCACCTTTCCAAGTCCCCTAATACCTCTGGGAAGCCCCAAGTTACAGGGACAAGAAGCAGGCAAATATTCCCCTTCTGAAGAGATTTTAAGGGCACAACTAACTGGTAAATAGCCTCCCTTAACACTGACCAATCCAGTAGCTAATGGCATATCTCAGGAACATAATGATGTTTCATAATTTTCTGCATCCTAACCTAACCTGAGACCAAATGGGGAAAAAAGGGTTAAGAAGCCCTAGGCAGCAACTTCCCTGGCCTGGCCTTGCTGAAGTCTGAATTGGAATGTAAATTACAAAAGCCAAGAAACCCAAGTCCAGCCTGAGACTGGGAAAAAAAAAAGTGTCCATTTTAAACTCCTAGGCTACAACATAAAAAATGGTTTTAAGAGTCTCTCTCGCTCTCGCTCTCTGTCATACTGCTTTACAGAAGTAATTAATGGCCATGTCATTTTTCAAGGACTCTCATTTTTTCTTAAATTACATATTTTTTGAGCTCTTAATCTTGATGCAATCTGGATGCTTTTTCTTTCCTTGCCTAACTGCCCTGAGTGGACAATGTCAACTAGAAGTGATGAGAATAGACATTTTCTTTTGTTCCTGAGTGTTAAGGGAGTAAGTACAATGTTAGATATAGAGTTTGTTGTTTTTTGTAGATACTCTATCAGGTTGAAGAAGTTTCCTTCTATTCCAAATTTTTTGAGCATTTTTACCATGAAAAGGTATTGGATTTTGTCAAAATGCTTTTTCTGCAATTAAGGTAGTCATGCAATTTTTGTCTAAGAATCCTTTTTGTTACCTCCAGTTTTACTTATTTTGTATTTTGAGGGGATAACACAAGTGTACATCTCAAGGTACATTAAAATAATTATTATTTGTTTTTAAAATATCCAGGAATGACTGTTTTGGTTTTAACTGTTTTTGTTAGGTGTTTAAGATCAAGCTGGTCAAATTGACCTTGTTCCTATCTGTTGTTAAGAGTCAGCTGACTTCCCATAGGGGTCACTTATGGGGAACTTGAGAGCAGCTTCTTAGCTTCTTTAGTGCCATCTGCTAGGTTGGGTCTCCTTGATGAGGTAGATATTCCTTTGGAAGTATTCGGGATGTCTCCCTTTTTTAATGACCCTCCTCTGCAGCAGGTGTACTGGACTGGCTTTTTATTCTCCAGTGCTCTCATCAATCTCCCTGATCCGGAGGTCATGTGGCCAGAGTTGCAAAGTTCCTTAGAGAAGTTCTCTTGTTCCCCAGGTTCAGGCTGACTCTGAGGGGAAAAGCCAAATATTGATTTTCCTGGCTCCTTTATTTTAATCTCAATCTTTAAGACTTGATCTTAAACATCTAGCAAATCAGTCTCACCAGTCATACAGTAAGAGTACTGGGCTTTAACTTTAATATCCATGCCTTTTCAGTTATTTACCCATTTTAGTTAATTGGGATCTATAACATCTGTCCTATAGGTGATGGTTTATTATCTCAAATTAATTTAGATTGTTTTTTCTTGAAGTAGTACCTTATTGAAGCAGTTTCTACAAAACATTAATCAGTCAACAGTTACAGAGTTTACAAGGAAAATATAAAATGGAATTAACAACAGTAAAAACATATTTAGTTGTGTAATAGCTATCTTAAATTTTGACTGGGCTATATATTATATCCCCTGTTTGAGATCACAGTAATTTCATAACAAAAAAAAATCTTTTGAATATAATTTTAAATGAGCTGAAGTCTGACTTATTTTGGAGCAATTGTAACATGTAGTAAGGTGGGAGGCAGAGCCTTACCTCAGGTAAGGCGGGGCTCTTCATAAATCTTAGGTAAAGTGATCTAGTTCTGAAGCTGATCTTTGTCTTCTTTTTAAATATCATTTTATAAAGTTTACATATGTTGTTTCCTAGGTTCATATGAATGTTAGTTAGCACAATATGATATTACATCTAAAACATGAATCAAAGAAAACTGAGAGAGCTTTTAACTTTCCTCTTGTGTAGTAAAATGGCAAAATGCTTTCATGTTTTATGATATTAACTATTAAACAGATCAGGCTCTCATTATCTTTTAGAAATACATTTACATTTTTATCCCAGTGTAGAAGGTAACATAAGGTTCAGTTCCAGTTACACAACATTAAATTATATAAATAAATCCCCAATAAAATTTACTATTTTTATAAGTTTAAAATTACCATTACAGACAAGTTTAGTTTGGAGAATAACAGCTTGATAAATTTTCTGCTTTAAATATTTGTATACCCAGAAGATATGAACACATTTAGTATGTCATACTGATGTTTTTATATTAACCAAGTTTAGCTTTACAGGAAATTTAGACTTTGTAATATAGTGCAATGCTCTAAAATAACAGTTGTTTAACCAAAGTAGAATAAACCCCCAATTTTTCAGACTAGTTGTTCTAGAGAATAAAACTAAATAGACACAAGGTTAAGAGTAAATTAATGTTTTAAGAATTATTGGTCATTTTAGCATATAGACTGAATTTTGATTTACATCAGTACATTAATATGTGACCTTAGGAAAAAACCTTGAATAGTTTTAACTGTTGTGTTTGTTGTGTTACACACACACACACACACATATATATAGAACCTTTTAATTTTTTTAATCTGTTGATTCCCTTTTTTATACTCTGAAATAACCTCTGTACATTTCTGAATTTAGCTAAATTACTTTGACAAGATGAAACACTTTGTTATTTATAGAACTTTATTTGAAACATAGTTGAAACTTTTGGATCCTTTACATAGAATAATACTTGTTGAGAGTTTCAGTAATCTTGTCTTTAGTGATAACATAAAGTTATTTTAAACCCTCTTTTTATTTGCCAATTTATGAAAACACCAAAAATGTTTTAAGTTTGTTATCCTATGGAATTTAAGGAGTTAAGGGTACTTGATGTTATATTTAACAGTTAGCATTTTAACTCTTTAAACCAATTAGTTATCTCTAACAAACACATCCATCATCAATCCCATATATGTCAAATCTAAATTACTTATTTTTAAAAATCAAGATATCAGACAAGTGTATGGGATAGCATCAGTTATTTCTTCCCTGTTGAAGTTAGGAACAATTGATATTAGACATTTTATAAAATTAACATTTTATCATTTTTTTGACCACCTAGAAACAAAACTGTGTTAGTAACTTGAAAGCCATACTTTTGTTTACCCCATTTAAAAACCTTTTAAATCATGTGAATCAAAGGCATTTGGATCCATTTTTTTAAATTTTAATTTATGGGCTCATATGTCAATTTTGGTACCAAACGTATGTGGATGTGACAATACACCTGTGTACATATACATAAAATAAACAGACGGACAAAGGCCTTAAAGTTTACTTTTTAAAACCCACTACATTGAGACTTAACCCTTGTAAACTGGCCTCTGAATGAAACAGAGCATTAAAAAAACTTTACAGTTGGGTAAAATAGGTCTGATAAAAAATTAATCTAGGTGCACCAGATCAAAATTATGAACTCAAAAAATAGAATTTTAGAAGTGTTTTTGGCCTCCATCCTGATGTGGTCCCACTCATCAAAGATGAAAAGAATTAAGAAAATATAGACAAAGATTATGCCCTATCCCTCCCTGAAGGAGTTTACTGAAGAGACAGCAAGGGAGCTCGCTTCCATTGGTCTCCTTGGGAGAGCCCCCTCAGGTTGGGGTCTTGTTCTAAAACAGTTTTTCTGGTCTTTTGGATGGCAGCCATCAAAATTTTAGCCTGCCATTTTGGTAGACCAACTCCAATAGTTGGGAGTTCCTTTTGGCAGCAGTTTACATTTCAATGTAAGCTTTAGTGAACATGGTTAAAAACAGTTTTAAGACTTTTTTTTTTCTAAATTTGAATATAAGACATTTGATCAGGATGTTCAGGCTGCCCAAAGACAATCTGGTGGTCTCCTGAGGGGGCCATCTGACTGTGAAAGTTGGCTATTCTCTCTCACAGAATTTAGAGAGAAAAGACATCACAGCAGGTCCCGTCGTTAGCAGCCTTTCTCTGGAATTCCTGGAATTTGGTCAATATGCATTGAAGGGGGTACATGACAAACACAGGGGAGATTGACTCATGTTCACACTTAAGGGCAACAAAAAACAGAAAAACATGAACAAACATAGAACAGGTAAAACACCACAGACAATGACAAGTGGCCACTCCAGATTCCTGACCAGAAGGCCTGGGCAACATCTTGCCACAGTCCCAGACTCAGAGAGGAATGCTGCCTCCAGCTTTCCTCAGAGTCCCCAGATACTAATTCACCAGAAACAGACTTACTAGGTCCCCTGGGGGCACAGAAACAGGTGACTCTCTGGGAGAATTTAGGTCAGTCCTGGGACAGGGCTCCACAGACCGTGCAGCCTGGGACTGAGGAACATCTCTCAGAGGCCTTCCCCTAGGAGCAACACTGTGGCCTTTCCCCTCCGCAGGGGGTTCCAGGTCAAGTGGTGAATGGTGGTTGGCCACCAGGCAGCGAGGATCTCCCTGGGTCCTCCAAATGTCATGGGGCACAACTTAATAACAGACCGATCACCACTGAGAAGTCCAAATTTGAGAGTCTTTATTAAGCCGGCTGGCTATCTCACACAATGCCCCAAAAAATGGTTAGTGGAAGAACAGTCCCCACCATAGGGTTTCAGGGGTTCTTATACTACAAATCACATCAATCATAAGTGTCTGTTGCTATGATTTAAAATTACAAACTTACGTTATGAAATCATTAGCAGAGGGGAAGTGGGTCAAAACGACCTTCCCTAGTAAAGAATCGTTACTAATGGTTACTAACATAGGAATCAAAAAGAACAATTTTCATCATATAAGAATCGCCATTTTGCATTGTTAAATATGTCAGGCTAAGTGATGATGGGTACAGAAGCAGGGTGTTCCCATGGGAGAAGCATTTCCTACATAACATGGAGTCTTAGAGCAAAATGGAATCTGTTTAGTCATTTCCCATATAGCCTGGTCTGAAACATTTCTATGGAGCCAAATCTGTCAGCCCATCACAGGTGGAGAGAGAAAGCAAATATGGCAAGTTAACATCTGTGGAATTCAGTATGTATTAAAATCTTCCTAACAAAAAGTGGAAAGAAATTTTTTAAATTTTTAAAGAATTTCTCTTACATTTTATTCCTAGGCATCTGATAGAACAATGATGCTAATATACATGGTTATACTTGGTATGCTTTTTAAAAAACAGCTTTATTGAGGTACCATTCATATTTAATAAACTGAATATTTAAAATATAATGTTTTTACATTTGTACACATCATTTTAAAATTTTCATTTTCTAACTTTTTGCTTGATAATGGAATCTAATATTTATTCAATGACTGTATCAAACAACCTTGTTGGTCACTTAATTCCAGAAGATTTTTTACATTTTCTTCATATAATCATGATGTCTATCTTCCTCTTTCAATCCTTAAATTTTTCATTCCGCCTTACTGTGCTTGCTAAGACTGCCAGGAAAATGGACAGAATGGTGATACTGGGCATCCTTGTCTCATTTTTAATCTCTGGAGAAAAGTGTTTACTATTTCATCATTAAATATGATGCTTGCTCCAACCAGGCAATATAACCCTGAATGAAAATTTCTTTCAAGTCATAAAAAAAAAACTTCTTAATCTAAACTTGTTAAAAATTCTGGACCAGCTGGGTGCAATGGCACATACCACTAATCTCAGCAACTTGGGAGGCTGAGGCAGGAGAATTGCAAGTTTGAGGCCAGCCTTAGAAACTTAGTGAGACTGTGTCTCAAAATAAAACACAGAAAGGGCTATGAATGTGGCTGAGTGGTAAAGTGCCCCTGGGTTTAATCCTCAGTACCCTCCCCCCATCAACAAAAAAATGCTGGACTGACTCAGTATTAGATAGAAGTAACTATTGGGGTAAGTTGAAAGATGAATATGAGATGTGTAAGTTGTAGGAACTGGCATAGTGACAAAGAAAAAAAAAGTACTTGATATACTAGTGTGTAAGGGATGGGAAATCATCAAAGTCCAAAAGTGAATTCACACCAGAAAATGACATCATGCTGTTACTTTGGGGATAGAGTTTAAGATAACACACAGAATTATAGAAATGATAAAAATGTCCCAAGGATACAGCTATTTTAAGCTATTACTCCCCAACCCCCATACTGGGGATTGAACTCAGGGACCCTGAGTTATACCTCCAGCCCTTTTTTGTATGTTATTTAGAGACAGGGTCTCTCTAAGTTGCTTAGCGCCTTGCTAAATTGCTGAGGCTGGCTTTGAATTCGTAATCCTCCTGCCTCAGCCTCCAGAGCTGATGGGATTACAGGCACACACCACTGTGCCCTGCTTAAGCTATTACTTAATGGAATTTTTTTTGTTTGTTAGAATGTATAGCATTGTGTTGCATTCATAGAGAAGATAAAACAAATTGAAAAGCAACTGCAGACTGTCTGCCTTTTCTTGAGGTATTGCATAAAGGATACAGAAAAGTTAAAAATGAAACAGAACTAAGGTATAGAAAAATCATGGAAGGACAGGGTGTGATAGCACACACCTGTAATTCCAGCAACTTGGGAGGCTGAAGTAGGAGAATCTCAAGTTTAAGCCAACCTCAGCAACTTAGTGAGACTCTAAATAAAAAAGACTGGGGTGATAAAGCATCCCTTGGTTTAATTCCCAGTATTAAAAGAAAAGAAAAGAAGAGAAGAGAAAAGAAAAGAAAAGGAAAAAGAAAAAAGAAAAGAAAAGAGAAAAGGGAAAAGAAAAGAAAAACTCAAGGTACGGATTACCTTATGCTGCTTCTCATGCTTCTTTTTATTTACATAGTCAAGGACACAAAGTTAGTGCTGTTTTCAATATTCAGTAACTGGCTTTTAAATTATCAAAGTCTATTCCTAGAAAGTTACTTTAGGAGAAAAATAATATTTAACAAGTACTTTCTATGTATGTCAAACTTTAATAGGTCATTTAATCAGAAACTATGTTTTAGTTACAATCCTAAATTTACAAGTGAGGTATAAAGTTCAAGCAATTAAGTTAACTTTCTCATGGTTAAACTAGGAACTAGGATATGATCCCAGGTGTGTCTAGTTTGCCCAGAAGTACTGCTCTTTGTACCATTTTCACATACCGGAAGCAGCTTAAAGCAGAAATTCTGGAAAGTGAGGAGCCTAATGTTCATGCCTCACAAGGAACATTAATTTGTTGTTAAACTTGAGCAACTCACATGACCTCTCAGATCCCTCACTAATCTGTATAAATAAAATAAAGATGACAAGGCCTGTTCTTGTCTCTGGAGCATCATACAATGAAGTCCAACTATATATTTGTATATATATATATAATACTGACCCTGGGAGCTTTTATACCCTGTTTCCAAGTCTTGTAATTTTTATACTGTACCATTTCACTTTATATCTTTAGCTTCTTGTCCCAAGGCAAAATATCCAGTATGCAAAAAAAAAAAAAAAAAAAAAAAAAGAGACTGATATCAGAATAGAATGAAAATTTTTATTTTACAAATGAAAAGGAAAAATACTACAACTATTGAATTGACCCTGAAGCCAACTCAATTCATACCTTGCAGTTGAAATTTTCTCAGTTCATCAACTAGTTCCACTGAAAATAGACTAAGCCTCTCTGTGGAGGTAGCACAGAACAGATTTAATCAAGATGATGGCAAAGGCTGGCAAGACTAAGCAAAGGAAGTGAGTGTATCTGTTTCAATTTCTTTTTCTTCTTGAAAACATACTTCATGGCCATGTGAAACTAAAGACTGACTGTCCTAGTCAGAGAAGGTTAAAACTTTGTCACAGAGAATTGTAGATTATATTTCTTTCTTCATAATTCGATATCCATGTCTCTTTGAGAGGTCTGGCTAAACCAGGATATTCTTTGCAATAGCATTCAAAGTCCTGACTTTGGTCACATCTGTTACCTTTAGAGAATATTCTGAATTAGAAAGTGAGGCTCCCATAGCAACAGAAGAATTTCTGCAATAGAAACAATAATGGAATAGATAATTATATAAGTTGGTAAGTCAGTACTCCAACTGGCACTTCACTTTATTGGTTACTTCATGATTCAAAAAGGGGAAGGTAAGGGCTCTGGATTACCATATTCCATAATTTTCATTAATTAATTACTTGAAACATCTAGTAGCTGTATCTAACAAATAGCGTACTTGATTTTATATCTGGAAGTATAAGTTTTAAGCCTCTTTCTTCTTTTACATGCATTTTTTTCCCAAATTATAAAGAGAAAGATTCACCAAGTTATAGGAATCCTCTCATGTACCAAAAAAAAAAAAAAATCACATAATAGCTTCAGTTTCTTAATTGTGATATAATTTCATAGTAACTGAAAGTAGAGAACAAAGGTGAGGGAAGACTGACTAAATGGCAATGGCTGGAAGACTACAAAAAGGCTATATAAAGGTTTACTATGTTCAAAAGGCTATATAAAGGTTTACTATGTTCCTGCTCATTTAAGACAAAACAAGAACCATTTTAGAAATGTCTTTAAATGCAAAAATGATGACAATACTTATGTACTAATCACAACATGCCATTCATTGATCATAGCATCAATAAAGGTTTTCCTATTTGGGAAGCCAAGATTAATCTCATCCCTTCTTATATGAATCCAAGAACATTTTTACCGAAACCTCATTCCTGAGTCTCTAGAAGTCCGAGCAGAACAGTGGAATTCTGTGGCACCTGAACCCTCAAGGATCCTTTGTAGATTTCTGTCGGTTATGCCACCTCCTATTGAAAAGAACAAGTAATAAATTAAGAGAACAGAATCTTGCATAAAAATTAAAGAACAATAATGACTGCTTACTCTATTTGAAATCTCCATTCTGAAATTTCTCAAGAATTACTCTCTCCCTAAGCTAGAATGAAATTAAAAAGTAATGAAAGATGTATACTAGACTCTGAAGAACTGTTAAGGCCAGAGCCTATGTGATGAAATTACATATATCAGTTGGTTAACATGACAAAGCTAGATATTATTGATGTTAAATTTAAAAAGACTGCTCTGAGTCAAGGAAAAATCACTCAATCCAGCCCAACTCTCCCCTCAGTTTAAGCAAAATCAGATTAAAATGAAAGGTAAGAATAGGTTTGAGAAAAAGATACAAAAACACAATCTGACGGATGTTTAAAAGAGAGAACCTGTAAGATTTTCTCTCTGGCCAAAATTGAAAAGAGTATACCGACTTCATGGGAAATGTCAATGGGGCAAAGTTTCGTACAGTTTACTCATCACAATATCAACTTTGTTTCATTTTACAGAAGAATCTGACTCTACTTATTATGTAAGTTTCATTATGTATGTCCTATTTATCTTTATATTTCCCAGTGATTAAAACTCATTAGGCATTCAGATGCCTAAAAATGACTTAGATAAGAATGTTTACTTGCTGGTGCTTATTTACATGAAATTCTGTGAGCTCCTCAAATAGAGGAATTACTTCATTCTATTTTCATATCTATCAATATATGTATAATTAAAATTGACATAGTTCCTGAGTAAGGTTTGAGGCAGGAGGATCACAAACTAATCACAAATATTTCTGTATATGACATCTTCTGACCAAAGACTATCAACTTCTAGAGGAAATAATTGCTTATTTAACTCTGCATCCCACATAATGCCTTGCACAAAGCAGATAACTTAATAATTACATATTCAGCAAGGACACTCTTAAAGTGAACAATTGTCTAAGTCTGTTTATTAGTTGTAAAGGCTAAATACATTTAGACTTAAACAGAAAAACATCAGAATCAGTAAGTTCCTTTACCATTCCCTGATTAGTTTATAAAGGGTTTCAATTTGACAGATCATAAATACTTTCTATCTGCTCATTTCAGGGACTTACTCTAAGTGAAAACCTTCCTAATATCTGATGATATCCTTTACCTGGCCTCTTTTAAAACTTGCTCTTATCTGGTTGTCACCATTTTGAACCCTGGTCAGTCTTGGCATTACTGCTAGTAAGATGTCTAGAGACTGAATGCTTTCTGATGTGATCTACTATGAAGTACACAGAATCACAGATTATGCTTATCCAAATATTTAACCAGAATTTAATCAAGTCTTACGATTTAACTAGCAGTTTGTAGGAAATATAGAAGCTAGAGGAGCAAGCTTTAGCTTTGATACTATTTATAGTATCAAAAAGAAATAATACCATAAATACAGTAAGTAGAACATTCTACAGGGCAAGTGTCCACTTTTTAAAAATTCATTTTTTTTTTTAAGCCAGGTGCAGTGGTGCATGTCTATAATCCCAGTGGCTTGGAAGGCTGAGGCAGGAGGATCACAAGTTCAAAGTCAGCCTCAGCAATGCGGAGGCACTAAGCAACTCAGTGAGACCCTGATTCTACATAAAATATAAAATAGGGCTATGAATGTGGCTCAGTGTTTGAATGCCTAATTCAATCCTTGGTATTAAAAAAAAAGATATTAAAGAGAACAACCAAATGTAATGCTTCTTCCTTAGCCAGATCCTGGTTTGTACATATCAGTTATAAAAACCATTTTGGGGAGAACTGGAGAAAGGCAAGTATGGACTGGGTATTAAATGCTACTAAAGAACTAGTGTTCATTTTGATAGATGTATTATGTGATAATGAAATTGTGGTTATAGTAAAATGGACTTTCATAGAGATGCATAAAGAAAAAAAGTCATGATGCCTTTAAAATATCACAGGGGGTTGGAGGTATAACCAGTGGTAGCACAGTTGCCTAGGATAAGAAAGGCCTTTGGTTTGAGCTCTAGCACTAAGTGAGGAAAATAGTTCAGGATTAAAAAATAAGATGAGACAAATGTGGAAGAATGGTAAATCTAGGGAATGAATGTGACTATTATGCTATTTTCTATTGGTTTCATTTTGAGAAAATAATTTTTAAAAAATTAACAGGCTTTATATTTGTTTCATGCTGATTTCAGGTTGATTCTTCTCATTCTTGCAAAACTGTCTCATCTGGTCATTTCTAATGAGTCATTATGTACTTAATTGATTTTATGGTTATCATCAGGAACAGATGCTCCAATTATTTTGTTTACAACAAAGAATTCGATGATCAGAGATTCTCAGGAATTCAGAAAGTAGTATTATTCATCCAGGGATGTCATCTAAATGTTTGGCCTTAACACACTATCAAACTTGGTGTACCACACCAGAGATGAACATATAAATTCATAAAATTCTATACTGTAGGGAAGCAAATGTGGAGAAACTCCATTCCTAATCTACTTCTTCATTTGCTCCTCAATGAGGTCATTCCTATTAAAATGTTCTCCTCCTACTAAAGTTTCATTTCAGCACAAATTTCCTAATCTTGAACATTTTACTCAAACTATTTATTCTTCTCTCTGAACGTTATGTACTAATACTTTCCCTCATATTTTCCTGCCTTTTTAATTCTTCTTCCACTACAGATTAGTGTTAGGCTAGTAGACAAAGAGAAAAATAAATACCTGGCATTACCACAATTCTGCCTTTTGCCTGAAAAAAGAAAAAAATAGATAAGTAAATAGCAATAGCTTTCTGGGTTATTTTGGGGGGGCAGTGTTGGGGGGATTGAACTCAGGGACACTCAACCACTGAGCCACATTCCCAGCCCTATTCTGTATTTTATTTAGAGACAGCGTCTCACTGAGTTGATTAGCACCTTGCTATTGCTGAGGTTGGCTTTGAATTTGTGATCCTCCTGCCTCATTCTCCCAAGCTGGTGGAAATACAGGCATGTGGCACCGTGCCCAGCTATATCTTTCTCTTAATTGGGATAATAAAGCAGTGAGAATAGAAAGATAAATCAAGTATATTATTTTTAAAAATTACTACTAATGTCTAATTTTCAATAGATCTTCTCTTGGGGGAAGAATCTTGGACAAGATGTCCAGCATAATCATTTCTATCCAGAAGGATTATTTTATCATATTGCTTTATAAATTCATACTGCTATGAATGCAAAGAACAGGCTACAATACAAACACTGAATAATCACACCACCTGAAGAAAAGCCTTATTGAAAAAAATACCGCTAATTCTGCATTCTTGACATGCAATGGGATGAAAATAGTCAAATTTAAAAAAAGATTTTATTAGAAAAGAAAGTATAACATATTTTTAAGTTACTGGGGGAAAATCCACTTAAATCCTGTATCCTCAACTAAATTCTCTGGGTCCATTTAACTGAGACTATAGAAATTAATTTAATTGCTGATAATTTTGGAAAGTAGTGATTAAGATTATTATAAAACAATCCTATCTCCCATCTATTCTCCTAAGGTCCCATTTATTCTTTCATATAAGTCACTTTTTCCACCATAAGTACCTTCTCTTCTTCCTTTTTACCTATTAAGATGGTTTATAATATAACCTCCAAATTCTTCTTTTTAAAAGAATTTCAGCATTTTTTGGGGGGGTGTGGCAGGGGTACTGGGGATTGAACCCAGAGGCATTCCACCACTGAGCCACATCCCCAGCCCTATTTTGTATTTTATTTAGAGACAGGGTCTCACTGAGATGCTTAGGGCCTGGCCAAGTTGCTGAGGCTGGCTTTGAATTCACCACCCTCCTGTCTCGGCCTCCCAAGATGCTGGGATTACAGGCATGTGCCACTGTACTTGGCTCAGCATTTTTTAAAATTTTGTTTTATTTAGTTTTGTATGTGGTGCTGAGGATTGAACCCAATGCCTCATGCATGCTAGGGAAGCATTCCATACTGAGCCACAGTCCCAGCCCATAACCTCCATAATCACTTTCAGTCATATTTCTTTGTGAACTTCCACATGTACATAAGAATATATGTACTTAGGTATGCAATCCAGATCCATTATTTCTCCTCTTTAATCAGTTTAACTTGCAAGTCCCTGGGAACTAAACACAAAAGAGTACTAGAATTTTTGCCTTCCTGACATGGTATAAAGTTTCTACTTTCATGGATCTTACACATTTAAGGAAGATAGAAAACAAATAGGTACATTTATATACTAAAGTTTCAGGTAGCAATAAATACAATGAGGAAAAATAAAGCAAACTAATAAAATAAAGAGAAACAGAAGGGGGTATTGCACAGAATTTAATAACTTAGAAAAATCAAGCATAAAAAAGATGTTTCACACTCTTAAATGTGCTAAAAGCAAAATCATTCATAAAACATTTACTATTTAGAAAGCAAAAATGATTTCAAGAGGGAAAAAGTCATATTTACCTGTTTCTTCCAAAGGAAGACTTTCCAAAATAAGGACAAATGATATTTTAAAGACAACAATTCTTTCACATTTTTTTGCCTTCCATAAAGGATTATATGGAATTATATGCCTCAGGCTATCACTGTGATTTAACAATATAACGCACTTACTAAGGGTTAGACATTGTGCTATATTATCTGAAATAATCTCTCATAACTATTCTGGGAGGTAGGTGCTATTATTATCCTAACTTCAGATGAGGAAACTAATGTTTAGGATGGTTAGGTAATTTGACTCAGATCATTGTTAGTAAGTGACAAAACCAGGATGTAAACCAGGATTCTAATCCTAAAGCCCACGGTATAACCAGTATAATATGCTGCTAAGTAGTTACTTCAAGAAGAAAAGATAGTAATGTGAATTATCTAACCCTGTTCCCTACCAACCAATGATTAACATACCACACACACACACACACACACACACACACACACCTCTTGGTCACTACCACAGTACAAATATCCTGCATCTAATAAATTCTTAATAAATATCTGTAAAATCAGTAAGTTCCAGAGTAGCAAAATCATACCAAATTCATAGATGAAATTTCTTAAAATTATTTTTATAGCTATAGATAAGTAAAAATATTCAGATGTCTTTACAGGAATGATGTTATTAATAGAACTAGTAATAACAATGGAAACTAACATGTACTAAGATCTACTTACTATATGCCAAGCACTGTGCTATGGCTATTGCATATCTCTTTCAATCCTAACAGAAACCCTATAAAGGAAGAATTAACCATGTGTGGTGGTGCATGCCTGTATTCCCAGTGGTTTGGGAGGCTGAGGCAGGAGGATCGAGAGTTCACAGCCAGCCTCAGAAACTTAGTGAGGCCCTAAGCAACTCAGCAAGACCCTATCTCAAAATAAAAAATAAAAAGGGCTGGGAATGTTGCTCAGTGGTTAAACATCCCTGGGTTCAGTCCCTGATACAAAAAATTTTAAATTTCTTTCAGTTTCACACATAAGGAAATGAGGATTTATGTTAGTAATCTATTAAACATCATGCAGCAAAAAAGTGTCAAACCTGAATCTCAAATACAGAACTCTCTCATCTCAAAGTCTATACTCATTAACTTAGAATGTCTCTGGACTGGTGTCAGAAAAACAGAGACATACTTCAATTAAAAAGGCATACCTGACTACTCTAAAAATGTGGATAGTTCATCAGGAAACCTTGGACTAGAGAAAAATATATTTCTTCCTATATTGACAGATGGAGAAAAATAAAAGAACATAATTTTACTTTTAGAGAGTAAAGGATGATAATTATTTCATAAATTTATGGGATCCCTTGAGTATACCTGGGCTGGCAATGAAAAGATTGGCTTAAAACTAGGCAATGCTGATGGCACAGAAAAGGTAGAATTTGCTATGGTTATCCAAGTTAAATCAGATCTACAGGCAATGTCTACAATTAGATCTGAAGAGCCGTGGTTTTTAAGACAACTCATGTGCAAGAAATAGGAATTTCTGTTTGCTTTTTCCTATAGAGTAATCATAAAGTCAGAAATAATTAATTTCACATCCTAGCAGAACAATAGAATGACAAGAATAACCACAATGGTCTTATGAAAAAAGAAAAGAAATTGTTTGTACCTGATCTATGAGTCGCTTTATTAGAGGTAGCCCTTCTAATGCTGAACTGTCACATCCACTGGTCAATACTCGTTCAAATCCCAAGGATAAGAGGGTCTCTAGAGCTGCCATTGGATCAAGAACCATGTCAAAGGCTGAAATAAATAAAATTTATTTGAATTTTAAACAGATATTCTCTAATGTGGTGTTATTCAAAGCACAGTACACATATGGTGGTATGCTGGACCTAAGTTTTACAGACTTTCAAGAGCCAATTGTTAAATATTCAGGAATTTTACAAATCAGATTGTTAGTCCACTGGTATCTTGAAATTACTCAAGATAGAGTACTTAAAACACAGAAATCAGAAAATACTACAAATTGGAGCTCTTTTTTTCCCAAAAGCCAATTTACTAGTACACCACAGTCTACATACCATTGGCAGTATGCATGATCATTTCACTACGATACATTTTAATAGGTATATTTACTTAAACGTAGAAAAGTGAAGTTTCCAATTTTCAATAATATGTTTTTCCTTAAGAGAATTATTAAATGAATTTGCACAGGTAAGCATTCAGATATGGTAAAATTATTATTAAGTGCAATAGGTTAAGTGACCAAATTTAGGAAACTGCTTGCAGGCTTTAGACAAACTGGACTAAATAAAATACTATACTCATCAGTTCGAGGAAAAGCTTGGCTCACATTCTTATTACTGACTACTATTTTGTATCAACCCATTTACCTGACATATTCAAGGCTCATAAGGACAGTTGTTTTCAACAGATTATACGAAGTTTCAATTTCATCTTTTTTTTTTTTTTTTTTTTTTTGGTACTGGTGATTGAATCTAGAGGGACTTAACCACTGAGCCACATCCCTAGTCATTTTCATGTTTTATTTTGAAACAGGGTCTAGCTAAGATGCTTAGGGCTTCACTAAGTTGCTGAGGCGGGCCTCAAACTTGTGATTCTTCTGCCTCAGCCTCCCCAGTTGCTGGAATTACAGTTATGTGTCACCTTGCCTGCCCAATTCCATTCTACTTTCTAAGATACCTCTCTCCTCAGAAACCTCTGAGAGGAAAATGGCCTAGGAACCGCAAAATAGAAAACCTACTTCAGCTAAATCTACTAAGGAAAATTTTCTTCTTTTGGTGGCAGCATTTTCTCACCTTATTACACTCTCATAGTCTCATTAAATAAATGAGTGAAAAAAATGTGGAACCCAGGAAAATGTAAAATTTCCATAAATTTTGAAAATATGATAATATTTGTGTTAAAGTTACTGGATAAAAAGAAAAAAATCATTGTCTTAGTTTAAGAGCAGAAAAAATGTGACTAGTTTACATTCTAAATTATTTGCAATGTCAAAAATTTAAAATATATATTTTTCAGATAAATGTCCACTAATTTAAAATGCTTTTAACTTTTTCTTATATGTGCTAGCCTCAAGGAGCGGATTTTTAAGCACCCTAACATCTTTTAATTATTGCCAGTTTATAAGAATTGCTAACATCAAGTCAAAGAAAAGAGTTTTCTCATAGTGTTATACATTTCAAAAAGAAACAAAAATAACAAATACATTTTATCCTTAATTTCTATAAATGGATCCAGATCCTGGTATTCACTCTTAGCCTAATCTCTGAATGCTTACTTAAAAGGATGAAAAACTTCTCCAACATGTCAGATAAAAACATAAAAATACATTATAGTTTTTTCTTATTAAAGACTTTTTTTTTTTCATGTGCAATGGCAGTGTCCTCTAAGGCAAAAGTGACACTTGTATCTCCATTTCGCCAACATTTAGCCAAAGTACACTGGAATTATAATCATCTGATTTGTAAACATAAAACTGTTTTTTAAAATGATGCAGACAAGATATCAATTGTGAAAAGTAATTTCACATATTTCAGTGGACATCTGTTCATTGAGCCATTTAGCACCTGATTATTCTTTTCTCTTTCCAAAAAATATTCAATTCTTCATATATTCATCCTCTCTCCCCACATGAATTCTCTAGAAAGTTGACCTCACCCCTAGCTCTAAGGAAGGGTTTTGTCTGGTTTAAGCCAGACAGTACATTTTATTTCACTAGCCAACAGTAATTTATTCTTTTTAGGGTTGCACATAACCTAAGATAATCTAATTAAAATGAATCTCAAAATTGTTACCTAGATGGATACATGCACTTGCAGGTAAGACTTACTATCTCCCACTTCTCTATTATATTCTACAACCACCTACTTTTAACAACTTTTACACTTGAGCCTTCAAATTTTCTAAATACTGTACATCTCTAAATTTACAACTTTTCATTCCAAGATCTGAATAACACTATAGAATTGTGCTCCACAGAAAGGTGGTAGCTTCTGGTGAAGTGAGAAAACTGACACTGTTCAACAGAGCTTATAAAATGGAAATTACTCACCTCGGTGGAAAGTAACTGGCAGAGGACGGCAAATAGCTATAAAAAGAAAGTCATATAACAAGATGAATAGAAAAGGCCATCATTGATTACTATATATAGAATGTTCTATGTAAAGCTGTAAGGTGAAATTTTTTCATACATTCTTCTCCTAAGAAGTAAAGGACAGTGAACTAAATGATAATAAGATGGTGGCCTTCAAATTTAAACCCTATCTTTCTAATAAATTCTTATTTTTATATAAAATATGGCCATCCACACCTCAGAGGCACCAAGAAAAACTGCATGATTTGGCAACTATTGGAACATCATTACATCTATTATTTGTCCCTTTAATGATTCAAGAAATAATGTTGGCCAACTAACATAGGTAGTTTGCTTCAATCCACTCCAACTCTCTCCATTCTCCCTGAATGCAATAACTTCTAAAGGTTTTGGTGCAGTGGTTAAGAAACTAACAGTAAATATCCCTTAAACCTTGTAAGAATAAGATCATAACCAGATCTACAGCAACTAAGGAGTGTTAGTAGGGCTTTGTCACCCATACTTTCCACTATCTCTACCATAAACATCTAAATAACTACTGTTAAATTAGGTGGGTTAGTATAAGTGCCTGCAGGTATAACTGAAAAGTCCTTTTTGTGATGATATTTTTCTGCATCAGGAACATAAATACAACCATCAGTAGAGGTTTATATATCTCATATACAAATTCTTACCCACAAGGGACATGCACAGCTCTTTGTCAATGTGTCCATCTTCAGTCAATGCCCCAAATACCAAACCATCAGCACCATAAAGCTTGGCAAGTCGAATGTCCGCCTTCATCACCTCAATCTCACGATCTGAATATAAAAAATCACCTCCACGTGGTCGAATCATCACAAAAACTGGGATCTGGACACTCTGTTTCACTACTTGAAGGATACCTATAAAAAAAGAAAGCAGACTAAAATTCAAAAATGAGCTTAAAAACTCTAGGTAGAGCTAGGCCTGTTGATTCCAGCAACTCGGGAGGCTGAGGCAGAAGGATTCCAAGTCTGAGGTCAGCCTCATCAATTTAGTGAGGTCCTAAGCCACTTAGTTAAGATTCTGTCTTAAAAATTAAAAGTTAAAAGGACTGGGAATACAGCTCAGTGGTAAAGCATCTCTGGATTCAATGCCTCCATACAGAAAGAAAGGAAAAAAAAAAAAAAAGCTCTAGGTATTCAATAAAATAGTATTGGTCATATACATCTGTTCTTGTGTATTATTTTGAAAGAAAAGACAGAGTTGACTAAGTACATAGAAAGGTATTGCCTCAGTAGTACAGCATAATAAGCTCTAGAGTGATCACTGCTCCAGAAGTGATAAGGCCTAACAGACCTTATAACAAGACCTAGAAGGTCCAAACCATTTCCAAATAACCTATCTGTTCAAAAACATTTATAGGAACATAAAAATATCCAGTAATCAACAAAGTAAAATTCATAATATATTTCATGCAATAAAAAATGACCAGGCAGGAAAAGAAGACAGATCACAAGGTGATAAGTTAATCAAATGAAATAAATCCAATAAAGATGTTAGAATTCACAAAGTCTTTACTACAGGTCTTATAACTTTATTCCATATGTTCAAAAGGTTAAGAAGAGATATGGGAGATATAAAAACAGACTAGGTTTATCCTCCTTCCTTTAATAATAAAAAATGCACAAAATATTTAAAACAACAGTTTGTAAGACACTAGACATCAAACAACAAAAGATAATGATCCCTAAAAGACAGAAAACAAGTGAGGTGAGTGCTATGATTGACCCTGTTTACTGCCTTAGTTCCAGACCACAGCTCAGGGAGGGGGAGACCAGGTGGAATCTAGAATATTAAATTTCTACAGATGAAAAAACTACAGTGTATGAGATGAAAAATATGCCAGGCAAGATTAAAGCATACTAAATATTTCAAAAGATGAGTAACCTTGAAGACAAAACTATAGGAACTGTGCAAGATGAAATACAGAAAGGATACATATATATATGTATCCTTTAATAAATCTATATATATATAGATATTTATATATATATATAAAAGGGTAATTCATATATACATATATAAAAGGGTAATTCATCAGTGAGTTATGGGACAATTTCAAAGCAAGGAGTTATGGGACAACTTCAAAGCAATCTAGTATAACTCAAGTCTCTGAAGGAGGGAGTGGAGGACATCAAATACTAAGAGTTTTCCAAATGTGATTAAAAGAACAAATGTACAGGTCCAAGAAACATGAAAAAAAAATACAACCTATACATCATAACCAAACTGTTCAAAACCAAGAATAAAGAAAACATCTTAAAAGCAATTTAAGAGATACATTACATAGAGAAAAAATGAAGATATGGATATAGATTTCTTATAAGAAACAACACAAGCAAGACGATGAAGAAAAACCATCTTCCTAAGAACTGAAAGAAAGAAAAAACACCCTGTCTTCATAGAATTCTACACCCAGCAAAAATATATTTCAAAAATAAAGTTGGGTGCAGTGACAATTGTCTATAATCTCAGTGACTTGGGAGTCTAAGGCAGGAGATCTTCAGTTCAAGACAGCCTCTACACTCAGAAAGTTCCTGTCTCAAAAAAAATATAAAAAGGGCTGGGGATGTAGCTCATTGGTAAAGTGCCCCTGGATTCAATCACTAGTACAAAGAATAAATAAACAAAGGAGAAACAACTCTTGGTAATTCCAACAACTCTGGAGACAGAAGCAGGAGGACTGCTTTATTACTTATATATCTTTAAAAGATAATTAACTTTTAAAACAGAAATAACAATATAGCTTGGGGTTTTTGATAAATGAAAGTAAAATGTATGACAACATTAGGACAAAAGACAGGAGAGAAGAAATGAAGACAAAAATATATTGAGGGTACGAATATAGAAAGATTTTTTTAAAAGCCTGATCTTTGATGCTACTGCAGAATAGCTGAATCAGTATTAACAGCACCTACCTACCTTCCAACTTTTTGATGTTTGAGAAAAAAAATGTTTGGTCAAATCTTTTTTTTTGTTTTGGTTTTTAAAACTTTTAGTTGTAGATGGATACAATAGCTTTATTTATTTATTATTTTCATGTGGTGCTGAGGATCAAACCTAGTGCCTCCCACATGCTAGGCAAGCACTCTACCACTGAGCTACAACCCCAGACCCTGATCAAATTTTTGATTGTGTTATTTACAACCATAATCATTTCTAACTGGTACAATGTTCACAACATAGTTTACATGACAATAAAGGACCCCAATGAAACTGATAAACAGTTGCCTCTAGGCTTTATAAACTCCTGTGAGAAAAAATTGGGTTATGAAGTTGACCAAATTATTCTATATGCATATATGAATATATCACAATGACTTCCAATTTCATACATAACGATAATGTACCAATTAAAAATAAATAAATAGAAGGAAGACCAACAGCTGGGTGTGGTGGTGCACACCTGTAATCCCAGTGATTTGGGAGGCTGAGGAAGGAGTATTGCAAGTCTGAGGTCAGCCTCTACAACTCAATAAGACCCTCAGCAACTTAGCAAGACTCTGTCTCAAAATACAAAAATAGAAAGGGCTGATGATGTGCCAGGGGTTAAGTAAACCTGAGTTCAATCCCCAGTACCAAAAAAAGGAAGGAAGACCAACAGAGTAGAGGAAGGGAATCAAGAGGAGGGAGGAGGGGAGGGAAAGCGGAAGTACTGGGCATTGAAATGGAGCAAACTACACCATATGCATTTATGAATGTCAAAATGAACTCCACTATTATATGTAACTTTAATGCACTAATAAAAACATTTTTTTTTTAAAAAAGCCTCCTACAAGAAGTTTGGTGAAAAACAGGACACTTACCCATGCTGGGTGTGGTTCCTCCCTCCAATAAACCAGAACATAATTCAATTCGACCAGCACCTGTGATAAAAAAAAAAGTATTGCTCAACAATTTCTTTAAAGCTCTTATTAAATAGCAAGCTGTTTGCATTTTTTCCCAAATATAGAAGAGTCTTAGAAATTGCCTATGAGGAATCCAATTATAGACTAAAACTCGATTTTTAATCTCTTCTGCAATGCAGTTGTGTTCCTGATGGTAAAATTTGAGATTTAATTCAAGGTAGTTTTCTTAAAGTTTTAAATTATAGTGTTGCCATGCACAGGGAAATGACTTAGAATAAAGATGTTACTAGATCACAGTAAAATGTTGGCTCTTTGTTGATAATACCATAATCTTTTCCAAAAGAATTTATTATTCCAAGCTTTAAAAAAGTTATGCTGGGTATCATGAAAACTATAATAAAGAACCAAAACAACAACAAAGAATCCTTCTCAAGAGGCTAAGACAGAAGGATAGCAAGTTTGAGGTCAGCCTCAGCAATTTTGTGAGACCCTCAGCAACTTAGTAAGACCCTGTTCTCAAAATAAAAAAAAGTTAGAAGGACAGGGGGATGTAGCTCAGTAGCAGAGCGCTCTTGGGTCACCAGTCCAAAAAAAAAGTCCTAGTCCTCTAGAGATATATTCTTAAATATTTAAGGATGAAATTACATGATATATAGGATTTGATTCAGAATAGTCTGAGGTTGGGAGAAGTACTGCAGGTATATAGATCAAGGGTCAACAAACTTGCAGGCCAAAGGCTGATAGCTTATTTTTGTTATTCTTAGCTTTCAAGCTAAGAATGTTTTTATGGGTTTTTAAAAATAATAGCTTTATTAACATGTAATTCACATACCATATAATCAACCCACCCAAAGTGTACAATTCAGTGCTCTTTAGTATATTCCAAGTTTTGCAACCATCATAATCAAGACACTTTCAACATCCTCCTAAATAACTCCACCCTTTAACAGTCATCTCCCCTTCTCCCCATGCCACTCAGCACTAGGTGATCACTAATCTATTATCTGTCTGCACATACTGCCTATGCTGGACATTTAATGCAATTGGAAATTGTACAGTATGGTATTTTGTGATTGGTTTCTTTCAGAACGACGTCTCAAGATTCATCTGTTGTAGTATATATCAGTACTTTATTCCTTTTCATTGCCAAGCCAAGAAGGGTTTTTACATTATCAAAGGTATTATTATTATTTTTTGAATTTATTTATTTTTATGTGGTGCTGAGGATAGAACCCAGGTCTCACCCGTGCTAGGCAAGGATTCTACCACTGAGCCACAAGGATTATTTTTAAAAAACAAGGAGCAGGTGATAAAGACCAAATGTGTCCAACAAAACTGTACTATGTGGCTCTTTACCAAAAAAGTTTGCTGATCCCTGATATATTTGAAAGTAGAGTGGCCATGTGTTAAAAATGATTGAAGTTGAGTAATGGATACCTGGGATTCATTATTCTACTCTGCTTTTGTAATATGTGTTGAAAATTTTTCCATAATAAAAAATTTAGGGTTGAGGCTATAGCTCAGTGGCAGGGCACTTGCCTAACATGCGTGAGGCACTGGGTTTGATCCTCAGCATCACATAAAAATAAATAAAATTAAAAATTAAAATAATTTTTTAAAAATTTAAAATTGTTTCTGATTCTGAGATGATGGAAATATCTATGCTTCCTATTTTAATAAGTTTAGAGCACAAAAAAAATCTTGGGTAAAAATAATGTCTCTCAAACCATCTTTAATTTTTTCCCTCCAGTAATAGGTTTGAACCCAGGGCCTCATACATGCTAAGCAAGTGCTCTACCATTGAGCTACTCCCCCAAACCCCTATGAAACCATCATTAAACCAAAAGTTTCAAGTTTTTGCTAAGTTCAAAAAAATGTTAATGAGTAAGTATTACTGTGGACATCTGACTCAAAATGTGACCTGCTTGAAGAGGAGAGAAACTAAATTACAATTTTCCAGCAGGTTTTCTAGTTTGTTGTTTTCAAGAGGATTATCAGGATCCTCGGAGATCACAAGAGCTTCTGAGGCCAGTTTACAGGATTCATTTTCAGACTCTTAAAAAGGTTGCTGTCACTCATTCTCTAATTTCTCTTACCTCCTCTTTCTGCATTCATAGCTGACTCTACTGAATCAACACACACTTCCATGAGAAATCCATTTGTTGCTCCTAAAATCCATGGAGAACAGAAATTTATGAGTATACTGTCCATGTGGACCAATGTCACACAAATATTTTAATATATAAATTTTTTATTTTTCTGCCAATAGTAGGGAAATAGATAAGTACACTATGGCCCATGAATACAGGAAAATTCCATGTTTATCATTAAATTGATATCTCTGGACTATGAAATACATAGTCATATGCATAAGAAATCATACTACAGGAAAATATATGCTAAATGCTAAATTAATCTCCTTAAAACAGATTTCATCATTATACCTCATCATTATACCTCAGCTCAGATTATAACAATGCTTCTCAATGCCTATAAAATGTTTAAACATCTTTATAAGGAAAATATGTTTAAAAGCAGGAATGGACTTCAAATCCTGATCCCACAATAAATTAATTAATTTATTGTGTGACCCCTGACAAGTTAATTAAGTTTCCCATAAAATAGGTTAGGCTTTCAGACCTACCTCAGAGCAGTGAACATCGAGAAACAATTCATGCAAATGGGCATTCAAAAAAAAATTCACTACCACAGTAAACTACACATTATTTCCTCTTTATGCCTGCAGTTCTCTCCAATCTTCACCCTTGACATTGTTTATGCCATTTCCTTAACCCACAAATTCTTCTAGCTTCATCTTTAAATGCCACAATTTTCCAAGGCTCACATTGTCACATTTCCATGATTTTTTTCTTGCTCTCCCAAAGTAGGAATTATATCTCTTTCTTTTGAAGTCACATAACTATTAGGTTATACATTCCTCTTATTTATTTTTGGTACCTGGGTTTGAACACAAGGATGCTTTACCACTGAGCTACATCCCAAGTCCTATTTTTCCTTTTTTGAGACAGTCTTGCTAAGGTGCAATTTTACTTTGAAAACAAACAAAACAAAAATTGGCTAACATAATATTTCAACTGTGATGTTATTTAAAAGACTATCAGTCCCTAACTGTGAAAGAGTTAAGTGTTGATCTATGCTCTGAATCAACAAAGTATGAAGTCCCTAAGCCTCCTGAGGCTACCCCACCACAGTCCCACAGATGGAACTAGATAATGCAGCTGTATTATCATTAGCCTCACACCAGAAATGACCCTGCCAGGTGAGGGTGGAGATGCACACAAAAGCCTATGACAGCAGGCAGAGTAAGGGAGATGTCCTAAGCAACACCTATTCCTACAGATCAAAGAAAAAGACACTTGTTTGAAGCAGTAGTGCTCATACCAGGTAGTTCAGGACCTCTGAAACCCTTTTAATCTGTGGAGTGAAAACCATTATTATAATACTAAGACTTTTTCACTCTCACAAGTATAGTGAAGTTTTCAGGAGGCTACTTAACACATCAGATTGAATACAGAACTAGGTATGAGAATCCAAGTGTCTTCCATCAAGTCAATATTTTTAAGAGATTTGAAAAATCTGTAACAGTCACTTTTCTATTTTAAGAATATATATTTTTCATGTTAGTTACATGTAATAGGTTTATTAGTTATTTTCTAATTAGTCTATCATTTTTTTAAATATTTTAATTTCTAGTGTGATCGAAATCGACAGATATAACCCATATAGAGAATCTTTGAGGTTTTCAATAATTTTTAGGACAATAAAGGAATCCTGAGACCAAAAAAAATAATAAATAAAAAAAAGAGAGAACCAAGAATTCACGGAGTAGGAGAAGGCACCTGCCAAATTCTGCAGAGCCTGCTCTGCTAGCTCGCCCTGGCGCGGAGTAAGAACTAGGGACTTGGGGCCACTGCCACCTGGCAGCTGTGACTCCGGGAACAAACCCCACGGCCGCTGTGGCAGCTACGGGTTGCCGAGCTGCCACCACAGGTGAGGCCTGAGTCCGCACTCCAGGGGCTCTCACGGCGATGGTGAGGGGGAACTGGGTGACCAGCGGCTGGGACGAGCTAGCAACTTGCACTAGGTCGCACGACAGAGCGTGGTGGCGCTGGGATTCGAATCCACACCGGCGTACGGCTAGGACGTGCCGCGCCAGGCACTGAGGAAACGCCTCCGGGAGAAATCATGACAGGCCGGGCCCCAGAACCGGCAGACCGTCCCGTCCCGCCACCTTCCGCACCCGCCTTCCCCGACGCTATCCACGCTGGTTTCCGCTCGGAGGACGCCCCCTGCCTCTTCATGTTCTACACGTTTCTCCCCAGTGTGCCTTCGGTTTCCACTCCGAGCCGGGTCTGCCGCGCGCGCGACCGGAGAAGCGCGTCCTCTATGGCGGCGCGCGCCCTGCGCGTCCCCGAGGCCCGTGCCCCAGCAGCCACCGCGGAAGCAGAATCGCCCGACAAGCGCAGTCGCCGGTCTCGCGCGAAGGAGGATGTCGCGCTGCTGACCCGGAAGTGCTTCCCTTTCGTGTGGCGGAGAAAGGAGGCTGCAGAGCGCTGGCCTGTGCGGGTGGCTGTTTTGTGCTGCTGTCACTATGCAGCGGTTGCTCCTTCCGCCCTTGAAAACCCTGATGGGGGGCCGGAGTGTCCGGCTTCTGGTTCCTAGGGCGGCGCCTAGAACGCAGGTACCGCACCGCATCGACTCGGATCGCGGAAGCGGGGATGGGGTGAAAAGGCCAGAGTAAAGATAATGGGGAGCCCCACGTCACGTTACCTTAGCTCCTTCCATTTCACTGTGTTGTTTTATGTATCCAGAGCTCCCGAGTTCGGGACATACCGCTTGCTGCTTTATGTTATCGGCCAACTTACTAACATTTCTGTACCACGATTTCCTTATCTGCAAACAATACTTACTTCATAAGCTTTTTTGAGGATTAAATAGTTTAATTGCACACCAGACGTTTAGCATATGGTAGCAACGCAGTAATTTTTACGAGCATACTTAATTTTTGCCAAAAAAAAAAAAAAAAAAAGAGGAAAAAAACCCACCAAGTAGTCAGGAACTACTGTATAACTCCCATCTGCAGAGAAGGAAATTGAGGCTTAATTCAAAGTACTCTTCTCACGTTGTTTAATTAGAAGTAGGAAACTGAACATGAATCTTTTTACTCTTAGGGATAGAGCCAGAAGAGGGCATGAATTCTCCTAACTGATTATAGTGGGATAATTATGTGTTAGGAACAGGGAGGGGAAAGATAAATACTGCAAGACTCCTGCCTTGGAGGAAGACACACAATAGTACATTGTTAGTTGGTTTGTTAAATCTTTAGTAAGGCCTTGTTATGTAAGGAAACTGTTAGAAATAAAGGCAGCAGGAGGGAAAGAGCAAGACTGACCAGATTCTGCCTTTCAGAGCTCATTGTGATGAAAATATATTAAGATGTTTTAAGGGTTGTGATAGGGGAGGTACAGCGTGCTGTGGGAGTGACCCATTGCAGAAAGTCTGGAAACACTTCCAAGAGGAGTTGACTTATAAGCTGAGATCTTTAGTAGTTATTACTAGTCAGAGGATAGGGCATGTTCCAGAGGAGAAAGAAAATAATCCTTATCTATGTGGGGAGGGAAGTCTGTTGGGGCGGGGTATGCAGAGAACAGAAAATTTATGTAGTGTGGGGAACTATTAGAATGAGGCAAGACTTAAGACAGAAAAAAACAGTTTTCCACATAAGAGATGATGGTTTACCAGGGCTGTAGCTATGGAGGTATATGTGGTCTTATAGGGTATTTCATCCCTGTCAAATTGGGGAGTGGGAAGGTTGAGTGTGGGTAGCACCTGTTCCTCGTTTCTTTAGTTATAATTTATCTATCTTGGTCCTAAGTGTGGTTGCAGTTGTGGCATTGGGCGCCCTCTGAGGCCGGGGCAGTACAGCACCATCTCTGAAGTGGCTTTGCAATCTGGAAAGGAAACAGTGTCCCTTCCCTCAAAGGCTGCTGAGCGGATGGTGGGCCGATGGCTCCTGGTCTGCAGTGGAACAGTGGCTGGAGCAGTTATTCTTGGTGGAGTAACTAGGTGAGTAATTTGCTCATAGTGAGTCAAGTATTTGGGTTTTCAGTAGAAGCACAGGATGACTGAGGGAAAGAGACCTTAGGGATCATATAGTCTAGCTCTCTAATTTTACAGAAACTGAGGCTTTAAATGTCTGATGGCTTGCCCTGCCATAGAACAGGTCAGTGTTTTATTTGCAGGAGCTTATCACCAAGACTGGTTTAGGTCTTAACTGGTAGCTCTGCATTGTTTGTGTATATTTTCTGTCTCCAGTCCATATTCAAACTTATCTCAAAACTTTTCACCATTTGCTTATGTGAATTAAACCCTTAGGAGTTCCATACATCACAGTTGGTTCATATGCCTTGTAGGTTCTCTTTAAATCTATGAACAAACATTGTAGATTTAGATTAACTTTCTGTCCCTCATTTGCAGGTTTTGTTGTTGTTGTTGTTGTTGTTGTTGAAGAAGCCCACATAATATGTCCTGTGGTTATCTACAGTCTGGATTTTGCTGACTGTGTATCTTTGGTGATGTTTAACATGTCCCTTTGTCCCCTATGTGTCCTTGGATGACTAGTTGCTTGATCAGATTCAGACTGAGGATAAAGGGGCAAAATACTTTGTCGGTGATTAGAACACTCACAAATAATAAAGTGTATAAGTATATAATAAGTATAATAATTTGCTCACAGATTAAAACACATTTGATGTTTTAGTCCCCTGTGATGATGGCATTGATTTGCTTAAACCATCTTTAGCTAGTGGAACTCTCTTCAAAGTGTCTTTTTGACAGGGCCTTAGTTACCTTTGATAGCTTCCTTGCTATCTGGTATGAGAAAATATTCCAGGCCCATTTTATACATTTCTTGTTTCTAGTCTAAAATCTGACTTAGTTTAAGAACCCTTACTCCTTTTGGGAAAATTTTTTCTGGTTTTAATAAAGTGTGTACTCTCCCAAATTCTCTCCATGTTCCCAGTGCCCTTAAATCACAGTGCCTTATATGTTAATAAGCTATTATGGGAAACTACAACAGATTGAATATTGTTATAAATTCACAGAAGAATGTAGACCTGTATGCCTGTAACAAATCTCTTTTCCCTATGTAAAGAATGTTGGTTATGACTGAGGATAATAGCGCTGTGGTAGAGTGTATAATTAGCATGCGTGAGACTCTGGGTTCAATCCCAAGCACCAAAAGAAAAAGGAAAAAAAATAAAAGTATGTTGATTCTGTATTTAGGACACATTTCTTTGGTCTAAAGGTTAATTTGGGCTGTCAAGGAATGCTAGTGAAAGAATTGAGGGCAGAGAGAGAATAAGAGGGTGAAGAAATGGGTACCTGATGGGAGCTGTTACAAAATTGCAAGCAGTAAAAGAGAAAGGTGTCAAAGAGGAAACAACGAAACCATGGGTTTCCTTCTAGTGGGGCTAATGTTAGATCTGTTTGTAAACTATTTGTGAATAATCTAGCATTATACTCAAACTCAAAAATTTATTTCCTATCCTTAGGCTGACAGAGTCTGGCCTCTCAATGGTAGACTGGCATTTAATAAAGGAGATGAAGCCACCTACAAGCCAAGAGGAATGGGAAACTGAATTCCAGAAATACCAGCAATTTCCAGAATTTAAAATGTAAGTATTAGAATCAGATAAACATCCTACTAACCCCATTCTTTTTTTTTTTTTTTTTTGGTACTGAGGATTGAACTCAGGGTCACTTGACCACTGAACTACATCCCCAGTCCTTTTTGCATTTTATTTAGAGACAGATCTTGCTAAGTTTCTTAGAGCCTTGCTAAGTTGCTGAGTCTAGCTTTGAACTTGGTATCCTCCTGCCTCAGCCTTCCAAGTTGCTGGGATTACAGTCATGTGCCATCATGCCTGGCAGCCATTCATTTTTTGCTTACTTTAACCCAGTAGATTCCTTTATTTCTTCATCTTTGGTTCAGTGACGTTTAGTGAGTTACCTAATCTAAGCTTTTAAGTCCAAAGTTATCCTGAAGTTGCTAATGAGGATTTGGGCAGATATACCAAGCTTCAAGTCTGAGAATCTTTCTGCTTTTCATAGGGAAATAAAAATTGGATGGATGTTTCCTCTTTCTTCATTTTTGACTTCCCATTTCGCCCAGCTTGAATCACAACATGACGCTGCCAGAATTCAAGTTCATCTGGTACATGGAATATTCACACCGGATGTGGGGTCGAGTTGTAGGCCTGGCATACATCCTACCTGCTGCTTACTTTTGGAGAAAGGGCTGGCTTAACCGTGGCATGAAAGGACGTGTTCTTGCCCTCTGTGCCTTAGTTTGCTTTCAGGTAAGATGTATTTAAGGTTAGGAAATCAGAGAGGCTCTAAGGAGATTCCTAGTTGGTATTATTTTTAAAGAAGTAATCTTTGAAACACCATGCATGTTAAGAGTATGCATTTTGTATCCCAGGCATTAAGCCCTGGCCCTCCTGCACAGTAGGGCACATTGTCTGACCTTTGTAAGCTATGTTTCCTTGCATGTAAATGGGGATAATAAAGAGGCCTGTGATTTAGGTTTGTGTGGATGTTAAATGAGATAGTGTACAAAAAGCACTTAGTTGAGTGTCTAGAGTTGGCTCAGTAAATACACTTCATGTGCCACATAAAGTAGAGTTTATTTCCCATTGTGTTCCTACTGTGTTCTCTTCTCTTCCCTTTCTCTTACTTGCCTGCTCTATTGGAAAGTGGGATCCCCATGTTAGAATGGCTATAGGAGCAAAGAGGAAAAGATTTTATGGGATGAAGGATCTTAGAATATGAAATGAAAGTAAATATTTTATAATTAAATAAACACTAAAAACAGACTCCCAGGGAGGGAAAAATATAACATGTTAGGTGGGGTTATGGGAGGAAGAGAGTGAGGATTGGTGAGTCAGGTGTGTATGCCTTCATCTTCCAGTTGTCACATAGATGAAATCAAGGTAATTAGAATAGCCAGGGTAGTCTTGGAAGGGGAAAGAAATGCCCAGAACATTTCCTGAGGAGTTTATGTTTAGAAGGAGTAGGCGCATCCCCCTTTGACCTGGATTCTATTGGTTTGAGTGTGGGGCTGAAAGGGCTGTGATATCACCAGATATGATTGAAATTGACAGTTGTTTGGTTAATTGAAAAAGCCAGATAGATTAGAAAAACATAGAATATGATGCATACTATAAATTTAAATATATACTTTCATTACCAACTTTTTTTAAAATCAAGGCCAAAGCCTTTTTTTTTTTTTGTACTATGAATAACCAGATTGTATCAACTTCTGATCTCTTGTACCCCCATAAACTATGATCTTCCATTTCATTTTACTTAGAGTGGGAACTTACATATTTACAAAGCAGTTAGATTTGTATGACTTCCCCTAAACTTTAATAATTGTACTATTCCCACCTAACTTGACAGTAATTGTCAAGCTGTTGCCTTTATTAAGCTTTTCCAGAGCATGCAATCTGGTTTTCATAGAATTAACTTTTTGTTGTATTTCAGTGCCTTATATAATATTAAACTCTATCAGGCATTTAAGTTTTTCATATAGGTAAACTTTTGTGTACTTTTCTTTATTTGACTATACGTTATTAAAACATTAAATAATGGTTAAGTACTAATGGTGGTATTTGTGGAACTGTGGATGGTCGGTGATTCTTGGGACGCTTGGTCTGTGACAGAGTATGGAAAGGAGGGGTCAAGTAGGGAATACTCCTGATACTGCACTTCTTCAGTAAAACTGCACAGTTTCAACCTTGTTAGATTTGCCTCTTCTCTTCTTGGATTCTAGGGTCTGTTGGGATGGTACATGGTGAAAAGTGGATTAGAAGAGAAACCAAACTCTCATGATATCCCTCGGGTCAGTCAGTACCGCCTCGCTGCCCACCTGGGATCAGCCCTTGTTCTTTATTGTGCCAGTCTATGGACCTCGCTCTCACTGCTCCTCCCTCAACACAAGGTAAAAGTCAGTATATGGATTATTACCACATCTGCATAGATGCTGTCAGAGTTTGAAAATGGAAATTTTGGTTCTAATAGGAAACTGTAAATCAAAATTCAGATTCCCTTAAAATGACATCCATCAGTTTACCGAAAACTAAATTTTGTTTTGTTTTATTTTTGTGATACTGAGTTTCAGACACTACTGAGCTATGTCTCCATCCCCACTTAACCGTTTTTAAATGTATAATTCAGTAATGTTAAATATATTCATAGTATTGTGCAACCAGTCTCCAGAACTTTTTCATACTCCTTAAATAACAACTCCCTTTTTTCCCCTTCTCCTAGCCCCTGACAACCACTAGTCTGTGTTGTCTCTATTAATTTGACTGCTCTGTATACCTCATAAAAGTGGTATAATACAATATAGTCTGTTTGTGAGTGACTTTTTTCATGTATGAATGTCCTCCATATTGTAGCATGTGTAAGAATTTCCTTCCTTTTTAAGGCCAAGTCATATTCCATTGTATATGCACACTACATTTTGTTTATCTGTCCATCAATAGACACTTGAGTTGATTCCATTTTTTGACTATTGTATATAATACCACTTTGAACATGGATGTGCAAATATCTCTTTGAGATCCTGGTTTCAGTTACTTTAGGATGAATATCCAGAAATGGAATTTCTAGATCACATAGGAGCTGAGTAGTTTTGTCAACATTGTTGGAAAGATGAAAGAATGAATTTGGGGGAAGAAAATGAGTCCCAACAATAGGAGATATCCCAACCACTTTTACTCTGACTTCAGAAGGGATAGAGCATGGAAAAGCAAGGGAGACCAGAACAAGAACTACATCTGAACTTTTGGTGGTGCCAAGAGCCATGTTTTAAATGGGGACCTACTGTTCAACACTATATTACACCTTAGTGCGTTTGTCTAAAAGGATTTTCCTTTAGGGAAATAGAAGTTTTTATATTTTATGCTTTGATTTAAAAACAAGGTAGGACTTTTGGAAGCCCTTATTTGTAATGGAGGTCTCCAGAAAGCATATCCTTATAGGACATTTTTTTTCTAGTATTTAAAAACAGTGATTATTATGTTAGGTTTTGAAATTATGGGTTGACCTGGATAAACTGTTCATGGAGAGAAGTTTGAGGTGATATAGGATTCTAGTTTTTTTTTTTTTTGAACCGGGGATTGAACTCAGGGGCACTCGGCCACTGAACCACATCCCCAGCCCTATTTTGTATTTTATTTAGAGACAGGGTCTCACTGAGTTGCTTAGGACCTCACTAAGTTTCTGAGGCTGGCTTTGAACTCGTGATCCTCCTGACTCAGCCTCCTGAGTCACTGGGATTACAGGCGTGCGCTACCATGCCCAGCAGGATTCTTAAGTAGAATCATCTAGTAGGTATTTGAAGCTAGTGACCTGCATCCCAGTTAAGGACTGGAGATGTTAACTTGGCAGTTATCCCCACAGGGGAGCCAGATGGTTGAAACATTGTCATAGTAGATATTCCAGACCTAAATAATTCCTGACTTTGAAAATTAGACCTCTAAATTGCCTACATCTATACCTCTTACTTTCCGATAACCCATTTTTTCTTTTCAGTCCTTGTAATCTGGCTTCCATGCTCACCATTACACATACATACACTTAGATATATACCCACACACCATCTACTGAAATTGAACACTTACAGGTAGGTTACTGATGACTTTGTAACTGTCAATTATTTTTCCCTTTTTATTTCTTTACATTCCCCTAATTATAGAAAAGATTTGAGATGATGGTCAATTAACTGTATAGTTTTATGCTCTCCAGCATAGTAGCTACTAGCTTTAGGTGGCTATTTAAATTTTTATTTAATATAATTAAAATTAAATTATTTAAATAAACTTTTAACTTAAACTTCATAGTTAGATAAAATTAACTTTATTTAATACTAGTCATGTTTCAAGTTTTCATTAATCACAGTTGATGGGACATATCCATCATCGCAGAAAGTTCTACTGGACAGTGTTGACATATGGTCCAACCATATCTTACTACTGATATACAACTTTTTATATTCTACATTGTAAGCCATTGGAGGGCAACACTCTGACTTAACTCCTTTGTATCTTTATAATTACCTCTTGATAAAGTTTTTTTTTTCCTCCTTTTTTTTTTTTTTTTTTTTTGTACTGGGGATTGAACCTACAAGTATTGTACTATTGAGCTACATCTTCAGCCCTTTTTATTTTTAATTTTAAGGCAGGGTCTCACAAAGTTGTTGAGGCTGGTCTCAAATTTGTGATGCTCCTTACTTAGGCTCCTGAGTGGGATTATAGGCATGTACCACTGTGCCTGGCTCATAAAGTTCTTAATAAATATTTGTTGATTCACTGATTCGTATTGGGATTTGGCTATAGTAAAACTAAAAAACAAATTTTGACTTTACCACAAACACTTGAGTGTGAGAACCTCCACTCTAGGCATTTTATGCACTTTTGATTCTGACCTTATTTGCAAAGTACTAAGTATCGCATGTAACATGAAAAGCCATGTCATTTCAACCATGATAAAACATTTTCCCCTGATGAATGTAAGTCATTCAGTTCTTGACAGATATGTAGTTGAGTATCTTCATGCTAAGCACTAGGCTAGGGTTACTCTACTCAGATAGACAGACAGCAATTCCTGCCTTCACAAAACTTGCATGATAGCAGGGAAGACACATGGCAAATACATAATTAAAATTAAACATGATGCATGTCAGAACAGAATATCTGCTTAGAGTATTTAGCCTAGTAGAGGGTCAAAAAAGACCTGATCTTAAATTGTCACTTGGGTTTGACCTTGGAAATCTTTGCTGTCTTTCGTAGTTCCTGAAGTACAGTTTATCTGAGTGATTTTCTTTCTTATGTAGTTGCCCGAAACCCGCCAGCTCCTGTGGTTGAGACGTTTTGCTCATGGAACAGCAGGGCTCGTGTTCCTTACAGCTCTCTCAGGTAGGATTCTTCTCATCAGAGATTACCTGTTTTCATTACACTCTCAAGTAGAATCTCTTGCCTGATGCTTTGCCCCTTCTTCTTGCGTCTTCTGATTTCCTTCTCATACCTCTCTCTCATACCCACATCTTTATCCTCTATTTTCTATCCTTCCTCCCTTCCAAAAATCCTACGTAAATAAAAATATTGTTTAGCTGCCTACATCCAGACTTCCCAGGTTCAAATCCTGGCTTTACCACCTATGACTTGCCTAAACTTTACAAGCTGTAGAACCTCCTAGGTCTTCAGTGACCTCATCTGTAAGATGGAGATAATGGCTTTAATATGAACAATATATAGCAATGGCTACAAAAATGTTACCCATCAGTATTATGGAAGCATCATTGTTATTGTTGCAGTACACCAAGGTGGGTCAGACAAAAGGCCCTGCCCTCCAAGACGGTCAGAGATGGAGAGTGCACTGGGGCAGAGAGACCAGTGTAGGTTTTAATTCTTTAAATCATACCTCCACCTATACCTCTCTCACTCTACAACTGTACTATTTAATAGAGGAACTAGTAGCCACGTTATGAAAACATAAATTAATTAATTAAGATTAAATTTTAGAATTTAATTCTTTAGTCACACTAGTCACATTTCGTTTGGTTTGTTTTAGAGATGGCGTCTTGGTATGTTGCCACACTGGCCTTCAACTTAAGATCCTCCTTCAGCCTCCCAATAGCTGGAAGTATAGTCACATGCTGTCATACCCAGCCATTCATTGTCCACACTTTGAGTGCGCACTAGACATGTGGCTCATGACTATTGCATTGGATACTGCAAATATAGAATACTTTCCATTATCACACAAAATTCTATTGGAAAGCCCTGCTTTAAAATGAAAATACTGATTGAAAATAATATTGATTGAATATTTTTTCCAATATGTGTATAAATTTTAACTTTATGAATGGCATTCACAAAAATGAGGACTGTGATCCAAATTTCCCTGCATCATCTTCTATCATGAATAATGGATCAGTCATCCATTAATTCACATACCCTCTTGATGTGTTTATCCAAGATTTAGTTTATAAGTTTTGGGGTTTTTCTCATTTCTGTGTTTATTCAATAAACATTTATTGAGCACTTAGGAAGACAAATAAAGCAGAATAAGAACAATGTGTCAGGTAGAATTCAGTGCTGTGAAGGAAAAAAAAAGCAGAATAAGGAGATGGGTGAGGTAGAAAAGCATCATTTTGTGTAGGATCATCAGGGGAATCTCTTTGGTAAGGTGACATTTGATCAGAGAGCTGAGGAAATCAGGGAGATTATTAAGAAGAGCATTTCCAAAACAGATCAGCATACTCAGTTGCGGGCAGGGAAGGCATCAGAATCACTAAGGGAATTCTTCCAAATTAATGTGCCTCTCCTGCCAGAACTTATAGTCCACTTCTGTAGGGGAGACATGCAAGAATTCTGGGGCAGAAGTGGGCAAAGGGTGCAGAGTTGCTGGTTTTGTTGATTTCCTGTGGTGATTGTGATAATATATTCCATTTGTCCCCCTATTGTAGGTCTGTTATTCTCTGACTAGACCCTTTATCTGACTGGGATAATAGGCTTTTTTCTGCATCAGAACTAATGTTTGGTTTCTTCTTTCTCTCATTTTAATAATTCTCATTTACCTTGGAACACAGGGGCTTTCGTGGCAGGGCTAGATGCTGGACTTGTTTACAACTCCTTTCCCAAAATGGGAGAGTCCTGGATCCCGGAGGACCTCTTTACCTTCTCCCCCATTCTAAGGAATGTTTTTGAGAACCCCACCATGGTGCAGTTTGATCACCGGGTTCTGGTAAGTGTAGAGATGGTCTGCTGAGCACAGGGAGCCTTAGGCGGGCTTTGGAATGTCTGTGAAGCAGTGATGGCAATAGTCAGAGGGCAGGACAGAAACTGTTTCCTATTCTTTTTGGAAGAAATTCTGGAACCAGTTCTCAAATGTTTTTTTCCTTGTTACTCACACCCCTTCCAGGTAACTTCTAGCTTTCAGGATATTGCAAGCTTTTTAAAGTTCAAATATGCCTAAAGTTCACCACATGGCAAATTATAACCTCCCTCAATCCTGAATACATCTGCAGTCATTTCAGCAGACATGGGTAGAGAGAGCAGAGACTGTGGTTGCTGAGTACATAGCTATCAAAGAACCCCAAGGAGCAAGAGCTTTATCAATACTTTTTGGTTTGAGTTATGATAGGTATTGAGGGCCTGCCATGGATCATGTTAAGATTAGCTTGGCAGCCTAGACATGATGACTCTATGCAATAAGGAGACCTTGAGAAGCAGGTACTGTGGCATTGATGCAGGGGGAATAGTGAGTCTGAGGGAGGTTTTAAAGGAACAGAATTAAATGTGGCTGTTAGAGAAAGGTGAAGAAAGATCAAAGGAGATTCAAAGTTTCTTCTGTAGCATGCTTAACAGGACCCACAGAAATGGGACCATTGGAGTGAATGCTGAGCTAGAGACAGGAGATGTCATTAGATGGAGCCATGTTGAATGTGAGCTGATGGTAGTACATCCTTAGAGAGGTCCAGAGGACGCAGATATCCAAAGGCTCTGGGGCTCAAGCATGGTACCTTGTGTGTGTTCAGTCCCCACCTCCACACAATATTTTGGTATAAATAAAATCTGGTTGTAATTATCACTTTGGACAGCTCTGAAAAGGAAAAGAGATAGAGAAATAGAAACATCATGGATATGCAGAAGGAGGACCTTATTCAGTCCTGGACCTTTGTTTTGAAGGGGTGGGAATGAAAATGAGACTTGATATATATTTTTTAGTGCCAGCTGGCCAAACTACCACCTCTTCTTCTCACAGCCCTGGAAAACAATAGCCCTCATCTGCTGGGGTCAGCCTACTTTAAGCATATAGGATTAGTGATAAAATTAGGAATAAGGTTGCAAAGAATGATTTAAAAAGTGAGGGCCACACCAGGAGGATAGCCACATGGGAACATGCATAAGATCACTGAGAGGTGCGTGCAGATGATACGATACACCCAGAAACTTAGGTGAAGCCCTCGGTAACACTGACATCTAAGTTGAAAGCAGAAGAGGACCATGGGAGAGACTTGGGGAGGAATGATTGGGGTGGAACTGCAGTGTGGTTCTCTGCAACTTTTCATGGTTGCTGGGTGGTCCAAGAGAGACCCATAATGTGAGTGGAACCCTAGCACTTGTGATAAGAGTCTTTCATCCCCACAGGGAATCACTTCAGTCACCGCCATTACAGCACTCTACTTCCTCTCCCGAAGGATCCCCCTTCCTCAGAGGACCAAGATGGCAGCAGTGACCCTGCTGGCTTTGGCATATATACAGGTATAAACCACTTTTTGGTCTGATGGTATCCCCAAAACACAGTTTGAAGGAAAGGTGATAGACTGGAAGAAAATATTTTAAGTATTTCTAGTAGATTTAAGACAATAAGTAAAGGATAGCTATACCCTGTTCTCACAAGAGGACTGATGAATGGCTAATAAGCATGAAAAGCTTTTTAACCTAACTCATGATTGGAGGGAGCAAATTAAAACAATGAGTACCATTTTGTGTCTGTCATTTTAGGAAGAAAAGAAGTTTTTTTTAAAGGGAAGATTATCAGGTCATTGACATGGGTATAGGAAAATGGATACCTTCAAATATTCTTGGTGAGAGCATGAATTTGTACAGGTTTTGTTTTTGTTTTTTGGTACTGGGGAATGAACCCAGGGTCACTTAACTACCAAGCCACATCCTCAGCCTTTTTTTGGTGTTTTTATTAAGAGACAGGGTGTCAATGAGTTGTTTAGGGCCTTACTGAGTTGCTGAGGCTGGCTTTGAACTTGAGATCTTCCTGCCTCAGTCTCTCAAGCCTCTAGAGATTACAGGCATGCACCACTGTGCCCAGCTTGTACAGTTTTTTCCAGAGGGCAACTTTTCAATGTTAAGCATAATACTTTAGACTAGAAAACTGACCTCTTAGTGTCTGCCCTGGAAATACCCCATTGCACAAAGGACTCTGTATAAGGAAATTCATTATAGAATTGTGATGATGAAAAACTGGAAACAACCTCAACAACCCTGAGACCTCTGTACTGTGGAATACTGTACAGCAATTTAAAATATCTTGAGTCAGATTGTTAAGTGAGAAAAAAGTGACAGAACAACATTTTTTAATAGCACAAAACTGTTATCTCTATAAAGATATATAAGAAAGTTCAACTGTGTAGAAACCGGTAACTACCTTTTAGGAACTAGGATGGAGTAGAGAAATCACTAAGGGGAATTTTAGACTTATTCTGTCCGAATTTCTTTCATTGTTAAGTATGATTGCTTGTGAAATTTTAAAATATGTGTATTTTTTAATGGGAGAATGTGGAAGTTTATGTTTCTGGTTATCCAAGCCCAAGTCATTTTCAGTCTCAATTTGTAGTTACTACTTTTCCTGTGTTTTTATAACAGGCAGGCTTGGGCATTAGTACTCTGCTCATGTACGTTCCAACTCCTTTGGCTGCTACTCACCAGTCGGGCTCCTTGGCTCTGCTTAGTGGTGCCCTTTGGCTCATGAATGAACTTCGAAGAGTCCCAAAATAATTCTCAGAAGATCAGCATCCTAGGACTAAAACTACTTGTGAGAGTTCATCAGAGAGCACAGAACTTGGCTTTTCTACAAGGATGACTTTGGATGCCAAGTGGTTTCCAAATTGGTCATTGAAAACTCTGCCTGTTTTGAGACAGTCACTGGATCAAGAATGTCATTAAGTATGACTGCACTAAAGGTTCCTTTTTAAACCTTCCTTTCATGTTGAAAAGGAGGTTAATCATATAGAGAGATATGCCTGCCATTTGTGGCTTCTTAACAGACTCTGTCTCAGTTTTCTCAGTTTTGGTAAGCTTTTGGTTATATGTGCTTGATTTCTGTGTCCTTGTGCTCCTGTGTCCTGCCCTTTGAGGTCAGGCTGGTGGAAACAGTCATAGACTCTAAAGTAGATACCCCAGCTAAGGGGATAAAGCACTACTGAATGCTGGCCCATTGCTAAGGCCCAGCATGGTCAGATGTGTTTTTACAAGCTGCCACATATCTAGATTTTTACATGAAAGTTTTTAGGTAAGTGTTGAAAAGTTATTTTAAGTTTTTAAAAGTGTCATGCAGGCTTAACAAGTTTGGGAGCCATCTATGACCTGAGGTTTGCATTTGCAGTTTCTAAACTAGATGATCTCAGTTCCCTTTCAACTCTAATATTCTGAGTTTCAACGTGACCTCTATTGTACCATTTTCAAGTGTTCTTAGCAGAACAAAGGTAGGCAGTTGTCTGACTTTGTGAAACTCGTGGACCCTCAGGGGCCTAAGCTATTCCCTAGACTTGGTCGCCAACTTCTCTTGCATTATAATCTTTTAAAAATCTCAAAGCCCAAGTCTAATCTAAGACCAATTAAATCACATCTTCTGGGAGTTTTTAACTTCCTTGGGTGATTCCAATGCACATACAAGCTTGGGGACCACTTGCTTAGGTTCTCATAGCCTCATTACCTTAGAAGTTCCGACTAGCTTATTCCCATTCCTTCTGAATTTCCACTTTGCCCTCATCTCATTTAATCTGCTGTTGATCCTACTAGGAATATATATATTTTTTGGCAGGGAGGTGTACCGGAATTGAACTCAGGGGCACTCGGCCACTGAGTCATATCCCTCAGCCCTATTTTTTGTATTCTTTATTTAGAGACGGGGTCTCACTGAGTTGCTCAGTGCCTCACGATTGCTGAGGCTGGCTTTAAACTCAAAAACCTCCTGCCTCAGCTTCCCAAGCCACTGGGATTACAGGTGTGCATTACTGTGCCTGGCTCCTATTAGTATATTAACAAGATATTGTCTTTCCTAGATAGAATTCTTTAAAGGGAACTGCAGTCACTGGCCTAGGTTCCCATACAATTATCTCCTTGTTCACAAACCCAGGTTTGTCCTTAATTAATAACTGAGACAGCAGAAGACAGTGTGATCCAACTCAAAGAACCATATATTAATGCTTTTACAGTTCACTCAAAAAAAGTGACAACTCAGGAGTAGTTCAAATCTCAGATGTTTTACTTCATTTTTCTTTTATTACAGATGATGAGTAAATTTGGAAAAACATCTGGTATATAGCTGTTTAATTGCATTGTGCTATTTATAAACAGAGATTATCTTGTTTTTTGTATTTGTGTGATTCTCAGCGCCACCAGACAATGTACCAAATATTGAATGAATGAATGAACATGAATTAATGGAAAACAAAAGATTAAAGATTGATGTCCCAAATGCCTCTTTCAAAATAGTCACCACATATATAAAGGATTAAATGAATTTCCCTAAATATTTTAAAGGTCTCAATTATTCTGTCAATTGTTTTTAAACATGAAGGAAATGAAAGGACATATGTTGATCAGTCAACCCAGAGTATTTTGTCTTTAACCCAGACTGACATATGCTGTCCACTGTGGCAGGGATAATGATAGCAGCTGCCTAAAGTGATAATCACGTTTGCAAAGATCAATGCTGATGATCACGGTTTTAGGATAACCAGTTTGCCTGCTGCTGTCCCTGTGGTCCTGGGACAAATGTTGAATCATATGTGACACACATACTCATGTCCCGCATCATGACCTCTCTAACACACATTGTACATTTTCCTCAAAACTGACTTAATGAGAAATTTAGGAGTTATTCAACCAAACTTCTTACTTAATGTGAAGCATTACAAAAACATAGTCTTCACAGCCCCCCAAATCAATGCAATATAGGCAACCTCTGGTTTTTTTAGTGTGGAGTATCTAATTGTGGATCATAATAAAAAGATGCTTTTTGGCACACTCTATACAGAGGCCTTTCCTCAAGGTAATTAAGGGAGGTAATCCAGCATTTACCTCAGAGCCTCAACTAAGTGGGAACTGTGCAATGAGAATTTTAAATGCAACAAAATAACAAATACTAGAAATCAAAGTATTTGGGATCCCTGCGGGCAGAGAAAGACTTACAAAACTAATACGGGGCAGAGTTCAGCAGCAGCAGGGTCAAACTGGCAGGTGCTCCACAGGCAGGGCTGCTTAAGAAAGTACCATGACTACCTAAAAGTGTTACTAGATTTGAATCGGGAATGTCCCCAGAGGCCCATGATTAAAGGTGTGGTCCCTAGGGTGGCACTACTGGGAAGTGGTAGGCTCTTGGAGAAGTGGGGCCTCACACAAAGTCCTTATGTCTTTGTGGGTTCCCTGAAGGGAACTGTGGAACTTGAGCTCCTTTCTTTTTTCTGCCTGCTGGCAATGAGGTCAGCAATTCTGCTCTGCCACATACTTTTGCCATGATGCACTCAAAGCAAAAGGGACCACCCCAACATGGACTGGAACATCTGAAAGTATGATCCAAAACAAACAACCCTTTTCTCTTTACAAGCTAATTACTTATATGGTTATTTAATTATAGTAACAAAGCTGATTAACACAAGTGGAGGAGGAGGAATGGTGAGCCACTGAAAGGTCTATTAGTGGCTGCCCTATTTAGAAAGAAGCAGCTCAGAAGCAGACATGTCTTCAGGTTGCCTGAAGTCCTGTATGCATAGCTATAAACATCCTGTGATTCTGAACATTTTTTAGCTTTGGTATTTATGCAAATGGCAAGCAATGATTGATACATTTTTAAAATGAAAGCCCTTATAGTGTGAGAAGTAATTCAGTTTTATAGATAAAAGGACCTCCTTATTGCTCAGATTTCTAAGAAACAAAATGGTCAGCTGATATATTATGCCTTCTTTGTCCCTTTAATAACAACAGGATTGATAAACAGAAATATTAGGACAAAAGGGAAATGTGTAATAATACAAGGACAGTCTATGAAGATATCAGAAGAAGAGAAAGTAGACAAAGCAGGCTTAAGATGAAACTTTAACAAGACACCTGCAAAAAAGGAACCAGAAGGTTGATGGGATACAAAGTACTATAACTTTTCAACTTAGATCAGATCCAAGTTAGGCGAGACAGCCAAAAAGTACAGAACATCACCTAAAAGTATGATTTCAGCAAAAATGTCGCTATTCTATGATGTTAACCAGAAGTGCCAAAACTTGGTCTTGAGTCTTCTTTTTTTTTTTAACAGTGACATTTTTTATAACACCAACAAAATCCTCACAAGTTTGATAGAAGCATATTATCCCTATGGCAAGACTCTGAAGCTAGCATTTCATGTAAAAGCCTAATTATGGAGAATTTGAAACATCCATTGCTACTTCTACCTTAATTCCAATTGAATTGAAGGTATATCACATACCACAGCAAAAAGGAAAATCAGATACTAGTTCTGAACTATTTTGAAAAGTTTACCAACCAAAAAAATAAAAACGACTCAGCACTATATTCTCTGTTCCATAAGGAAGTCTGGAAACTGCCCAAGAATTGCAACCAAGTTCTTTAATGAGGTAGATCTAATAGGCTTTTTTACCTTCATTTGGATTGTAACCATCATATTAATCATTTGGATGCTGTGGTTAACAAAATTGTGCAAAGTAATCAAACTGCTTAAAAGAGACATCTAAATTTAAAAATATTTAAAGAAATAACAAAACTAAAATATATGCAGTGGAAATTTGGCACATTTCTTTGAAAGTGTATTTCTAAGTGTGAGCAAAGAAGTAAAAAATGAATTTCAGAAGCGTTAATAAGGATCTGGCACAGTTAGTTGCAGCCAGCTAAACTAGAATAGGTTCTGTTGAAATACATTTGCAGAGGGCTAGGGATGCAGCTCAGTGGTAGAGCACTTGCCTGACATGTTCAAGGCACTGGGCAAGATACCCAGAACCAGGGCAGCAGGGAGACAACTGCAGGAAGATTCTGCCAATGAGCATTCCCTTGTACCTGTCAAACTGGTTGGCAGGCAGGGGAGGAACAGAGAAACTTGGGATTTAAGAGGCTATGTACTGGGCCTCAATTTAATCATCCAAAATCAAGGGGGGTTGACCTCTGAAACCCCAGCTTTAAAACTCATCCTGTCTCATCATTTGATGCCTCTGCCATGTTATGATGCAGCAAGAAAACAGCAGATGCCAAGCAGATGTTGGCACCATGCTCCTGTACTTCCCAGCTTCTAGAATTATGAGCTAAATAAATCTCTATTCTTTGTAAATTAAAAAACAAAAGCAAAAAACCTTTCATCTGTAATTTATTTATAATGATTGCTACTGGAAGCCCCATTCCCATCAACCTTAATGTTTTGGACCGCCTGGTCCTCTAAACCAAAGGCCAAAATCCTCTTCCTGAAATCATATGACTTTTTTAACCTTGCCTCCTGACGAGTTCCTTATCTTGTCTAGACACCTTGTTTTATGGATGAAAACTGAACCAGAGAAGGCAACTGAAATTGACTGGAGTATCTGAGCAAGTAAACTAAAAAGCCAGGACTAGTATCCAAACTGGCTATTCATTAAATACAGTGTTCCTTCCCTTAAATTGTGCTGTCCATTTGTCTCTCACCTGACAAAAAACAAAACACAAAACTAGGAGACTATGGGTTAGGGGGAGGCACCTGTTCAGATAATATCAGCAAGAAGCACAAATCATTTCAAAAATGCAAATATGGATGTGGCAGCAAATATTAATACTAAAAAACCTAGCTTAGGGAGTTCATGGCAGGCCTTCAGTCAACCACATTTCAATAAGCACTACCTAAGACCTAGAAGTTAAAGGAAGCTCGTCAGCAGAGGACACGGAGGGGCAGAACACTTCAGATGACATTTGGAGAATAAATATAATGTTAGGAGAAAGTGATTAAGATTTTCCAGGCCAAGGAAATGCAATTGGAGGAGATAAAGTACAGAAAGATGGTATAATTTGGCTTAGAGTTAACTGCAACTTAATGTAATGCCATAGGAGTGGATATTAAACACATTTTCATTATGTTCTACTGACAATTAGGGAAAAGGTGAGGGTTATTCCATCATAAGACTGATAAAATATTCACTACAATAAGCCACTGACTCCAATGTTGACATCTGTGACCTGTCTCAGTAATGACAAAAGTACTAAAACAACTCAGGTTCATTGTTGATATAACCAAGAGCAACTGTAAGATTCAAAGGAACCACTGGAATATGCATTTTATGACACCATAATTATCTTCACAAGGAAACTACCCAACATGCAGAAGTACAAATAAGAATCCTGAAACACTGAAGGTTAAAAGAAGGGTATAGCAAGATCGATTTCTGCTAAGAGCAAGACTATTTCACTGTGAAGAAGTAGTGTATAAGAAAATGGCCTTCAGCAAAGAATAAATGGCTTCTATTTCAAGCTAATAGATTTCATTTAAAATCTACTATTTGGGAACAATGGAAGAAACACGGGAACCAATACCAAGAGCAAGTACTCAGTTCAGAAGAATAGTGTAATTTTTCCTTCCTATTTTTACACGATGGAACTTCATGAAGTCTTACTCATGGTAATAAAGATAAGCCTAGATCCCATAATATTAAAATAATAAGCTATAACACACTGAACAAAAACTAATAAAAATAAATTAATAAGAAGAAATATATTTATGTTAAAAAATGATAAATGTAGGTATCCTGAGATTCTCAACTGTAAAAAGAACATAGTAATAGCAATCTGCAAGGTTATGATAATGATTAAATAACATATATAAAGTTCATAAGAGTGTCTGGTAAAATTAAGTGCTTAATAAATGGCAGCTGTTTATTTTTACAACCAGGATGAAGAATAACCTTACTATTAAGAGCTTTAAAATTGGACTAGTCACTACCTCCCTGCTTCAACTTCAGTCTGAGCACACAAATATGATTACTGTTAAGTCAATCGCATAGATTTTGACTAAATCATTGCCTGGATCTGCCAAGAAAACCAGGAGTAGTATTTAGAAACCAAGGTAGAGTTAAAAGAGAAAGTTAACCTGAGTAGGCAGGCATTGGCTAGCAAAAACATTTTGACATGATTTTTAAGCAGCATTCATAAGGCAAGGGCTCACTCACAGGGCATAAAAATAAGAAGTAAAGAAAATCAAGGCAATTAAGAAGTCTTAAAAATTAAAGGAAATTGCTGTGACATAAGCCCAAATGAAAGGAAAAAGACATTTTCGAAGGAATTGGTCTTTGCTAGATTCACATTTATCTAATTAGAAAACAATTCAAGATTTATCACCCTTTCACCTACCAACCAATAATAGTCAGTATACTTATTTGTAGGAAGATCTTAATTTCATTTTCTCTTTTCTATGAAGCACCTAATTCCTTACCACTTTATTTTTGAAGAGGTCCACTTTCATTCTTTAAAGTCAGAGACCTTTTTTTCCTTTTCGTTTAATTCTAGAATTCAAAGGCGACGAAAAGAAAGCTACTTCAACCCCAGGAACATATTTGTGGACCAGACACTTAATAGCTAAATACAGGAAAAGGTAAAGCATAAAGAAGACTCTGGGAAAAGGCAGGAGGTGATGAAAAAGAAATTTTCCTGCTACTGAAAGGCTAAACGTGAAGTAGAAGTGAAACTCCTGAAGTGTAGTAGATGGAAATGTATTTTTACGGCTTTTTCTCTCACTAATGGAAATTCTATTTGTGACTGAGCCATCTCTTAACAGAGGTTCTGCAAGCTGCCCGGTGGTTTCTAAGCAGATTTAATCTATTTTTCCCAAAGTTTGGAATTGCTTTCTTTCGATATTCTGAGTCAGAAATTGGGAAAATTTCTATTTCTCAAAAAGAGTAAGAGCTTTGAGTTTTTTGCCTCTGCCCACTCACATGATGACAACCCAAATACATTCCTTCCCAAACTAGATATTGATCTGAGCAGTGAAATGAAGGAACTCTTGAATCCTCCCTACACATAGAAATATGCCTAGGGGACAGTGACTCATGAAACTAGTAAAGTTCAGGTCCTCAGTCCCCACTAGTTTCTCCATCTTGAGAACACATTTATGACTCAAAAAACAAAATTAATGCCCAAACAGCCTGTGAGGCACGTAGACATAGAAAAAAAAAATTCTTTCCTGGTCAGACCAGGCATCAGATAAAATATTATAAAATCTTCAATGGGCCATCCATTTAGAAGGGACCAACCATTTAAAGTCATATTCTAACATCAGCAACACTGTCAGGAATCTTGGATCACATCCACAATGGTTTCTTTGTCAAGTAAGCAAGGAAGTTGTATCATTTTGGTTGCCTGGAAATTCATATCTGGTCCATTAAATTGCAAAGATCTTGGATCCCCATTAAAGGCTGTGGATCTCCACATAAATGATATCTCTGTTACAGAGAAAGAAGGGGCTGTTGCACTTGCTAGAATGTCCCCAGCTTTGTATCAGATGCTCCAAGTTTGGTTTCAATCAGGCTTCCAGTGTGCCTAATGCCAAACTTCACACTTTAGCAAGGGGAAAAATGGCTAGATCCCAGGAACATACCAGACCACTGAGAGCATGCTTCAACTGGACTAAGCTTGGTCCCCTTAGTTAGCACCAATCTCTTGTCACTTAGTTCCTCACAAACTAAATAACAACTTCTATCTGAGAAGAGGACCTGGGTACTAAGAAGGAATTAAAAGTAGAAATTAAAGTAGAAATTCCAAGGTCAAAGCAGCATCTGAGACCAGTACAAAAAAGTGAAGAAATTCAATGAGCAGCAACTCTGGGATACTCAAGTTTCTCTAGTCCTGGTCCATCCTCATGGCCCCACCTGTACCCCAATCATTGGCACCACCTCTTCAATCCATAGCAAGTCCAGTGGAGCTGAGGCTCGAGTTTGTCGGTGGTGAATTCGGCGGAGTCGTAGAAGATACAGAACGATGGCCAGTAGCACCACCAAGATACAGGCAAAGAAGAGATAGTGGTTGTAGACAAAGGAGAGACGGAACCAGCTACCGTGGGTCTGTCGGACACCTTCCTGCCGAAGATCCCTAAGGGAAGGTGGAAAAGCGTGTTACTTTCACAGAAAAATGTTTACTCTGATCTGAAAGCATTATCCCATCTATTCTATCCACAGAAACATTCTAAGACTGAGTCTAACCAAGAAACCAGGGTGTCTAGATCTTTTAAAAAATTTTGCTACATTTCCTTAGGAACTAGCATACCTAAAGTAAGTTTCCTGATCACCTGGGAAAAAAAGAGATATGTAAACCAAAGTACAGTAGTCTAGTGGCCTCATCAGAATAGAAGCCACTCTTTGGTCATTCAGATACTAGATCCACGTTTGTTTTGTTTACCCTGCAATGGTTTATTGTTGTTGTTAACATGAATCTCCAAACTGAAAGACTTCATATACAATATGGATATCTGGCTTCTCTGGACAAATGAGACCTGGCAAATACTTGGGTAGCAATTTTGCATGAGAGTCACTAGTGCTTTAGTTGGGACACACCATCTGGTTCCTACAACCCCCATGCAACCCACTTCCCTCACTTCTATTAACTGCCTGGCTCCTGATGGCATTGAGTTTAGAGAAATAGGCACCAAAGATTAAGAATTTATCTGAAATAGTCCAGGGGAAAGAGTACCTAAAAATTGTCCCAAATCTCTTACAGGACATAAAGGCAGGCATTGGGCTGCCAGAGCTTGATGAAAACGTCCCCCCTAAAGACATATCATGTCCTCTGTTCTAATTCTGGACCAAAAATCCAATGACAATTCCTGGAGTGACTCTGCCCACTATGGAAGCTTGCTTTGCAGACAGTCTCCCCACCTTCTCTAGTCACACGTTTTTCAAAGTAACAGGAATAACATTTCAGTTCATCAGTCAGCATCTTAGAAGTGGTTGGTTAAGAACTCAATCCTAAAGACTGATTTGTTGTTGGTGAACTAATAAAGCTGACTTTCTGAAATGGAGAAGTTAGGAACAGACTCCAGACCAATAATTTCCCATCTTCTTTCTGTTTCAACATGCCTAATTAGAATAAGGAAGTGTAGGGGGTTATAGTTTTGGGGGTTGGGAAGTTGGGGGGCTCACTTAAGAAATTTTTTCTGAGCCAAGAACTAACATTCTCTGAGCTCAAGGTACCAGCTTGGTCGGTCTTTTTTTTACCTGAGTGGTAAGAATCGAGTTTTGTACAGAATGGCTCCCAGCGTCCATTGAACCTCTCGATCATACACCAGTTGGGCTGTCCGCAGGTTTGGATAGTCATAGGGAAAATGGAATCCTTCATGCAGGACTTGGTACATCCAAGCTGACTTAAAACACTGATATCTGAGTTGTGAAAAAAAAAATTAAATTAAAAGAAGAAAAGAATTCGAATGCTTTTCTTTACAATAAGCCATGTACGCCCATTGAATGTCAAAAGATCTGCCTCTCTCAGATTCTCCTTCCTCACCTCTTCTTGGATCCAAATTTGAATTGACTTCATCTTACCACAAATGCTATTGTGGCTGGGTTTCTCTGTGTTTATCTATCTTCCTTCTCTCCTCCCTCCTCCCTTCCACCCTTCCTCCCCTTGTTCCCTCCTTTCTTCTTTCTTTCCATCCCCATCTTCAGAGAAGATGTTGAAATATCTACAAATGTAATTGTATACTCTCTGGGATTTGCTCCAAAATAACTCAGTTGTAAGAGGCAGGTAGTGGGGTAGGAAGATAACATTGGCCAGGAGTTAATAATTGTTAGTAGAGAAGCTGGGTGATAGGTGCATGGGAATTAATTAATTCTATTCTAGTTTTATTTACATTCTTAAAAGTTTTTTGAATATTTATAAAATGTGAAGACCAATGAGTCAAATTAGCAAAATGTTGAGAGTTGTTGAAGCTAAGTGAAAGTTACGTTACTATTCTAATTTTCTGCATGTTTGATATTTTCTATGATAAAATGTTTAAAAATAAAAAGAACCAACCTTTTAATATCAAATCACTTGGAGCTAATTCTCTTCACTTTTATTTTTACTTAGCTATCAATTAATTTATTTAGCAGTACTGGGGATTAAACCAGGGGGCTGTCTACCACTGAGCTGCTTCTCCACCCCTTTTTCTTTTTTCTTTTGAGATAGGGGTTCACTAATTTGCTGAGGCTGGTCTTGAACTTGAAATCCTCCTGCTTTAGCCTCCCAAGTTGCTGGGATTATAGGCATACACAACTACACCCTGAGAGAACTCTTTTTAGTAACCACTGGTTGCCCTTGGCTTTGCTAAAGTTGGTAATTTTGCCCCTTATCCCTCAAAAAATCAAAATCTGAAATAATCAAATTCTCCTTCAACATAAAATCCAGTCTATACTATTGCTTGATAACTTCCCATTATAATCTGCCATTCATATTTTAAGGCCATATCTAAGGTAAAATAAGAAGTTACTTACTTGAGTCGATGCTCATCTGCATGCGAAGAAAAGAGGCCATTCTTAAATCTCTGAGTTAGTACTGACCAAGTCATGCCACAGTAGTCCTGGAACAACCACAGAGAAACGGTGCAGCATGACATGCGGGGCAAACTCCCTAACTTCCCCACAGTCACAGTTGCTCCCCTCCTGGAGTTACCTGTGAGCTACTAGCTGACCAAGGAAAATGGCATAGTCATTCACTGAACACTGTGCCATACCCCTCTTTATTCCCATTGCCTCCAAGTCTAGTACAAAGACAGTTTGAGCTGGATCCTGAGTCTCTTAGGCTTTATAGAGGGTTAAGGTTAGGAGTAGGAATAGCAAAATCAAAAGCAAAAGGGAGCTTCATTCTACTCTATGCAGAGCTGACATGAGGAGAGAGGACAGCTGGAATACAGTGGTTAGAAACCTGTCATTGGCCTGCCTCCATGTTGTGATTCTCACCAAGAGAGTCATTTCTTTTGGTTTGCTCAGGGAACAAACATCTACTAAATGTCTACTATATGCCACGTGTGATCCCAGATGCCAAGGGACTGAGCAATGAAAAAAAGAATTCCTGTCCGCATGAAGCTTACCTTCTACTAGTAGGAGACAAAAAACAAATATAAATGCAAGCATGTATGCACGCATACACACAGTATGTAAGATGCCATAAATGCTCAGGGGAAAAACAAAGCAGGAAACAGCAATAAGTCATATGGGAAGAGTTGTAATTTTGGACAGGGTGGCCAGGGAAGGCGGGACAACAACATCTAAGTCAGAGTAAAAAATAGTCAAGGAAGCAAAATCTTCCCTTTACCTTGGGAAGGTAACTTCTTGACATTAGCGACTTGGGTAAGCAATGACTTGAGCCCTTTAGTGTTCAAGAGAACAGAATTTGAAAAAGTTTTGAGATAAGAGAAAGACTCAGGTCATGAACAGTCAGGGACTCCTCAGCTCTGGAAAGGAAAGGGAAAAGAATATATTCCCAGAGTCTAGAGAGGAAAAAGCAATACAAAACAAGTATTCCACAATATTCCTTGGGGATTAACTTTTGGGGCTATAATAGCACAGATACTGCAGATATTATTGTTTTGGAAGTCTTACCAAGAGAATCCTAGAGAATTTTTAAAAAGTAGAAAGGAAATAATAAAATATACAAGAGGATAGATTCTTCTCATATTTCTCTGACAACAGAATTATACAAAAATCAAAGAAATGATTCTACAGTTTGGATGTAGAATGTCTCTCAAAGGTCTGTGTGGTAAAGGCTTGGGAGGTGGTGGAGTCTTCAGGAGAGATGGCCTAGTGGGAGGTCTTCAGATCACTGGGGGCATGTCCTTGAAGGAGACTTCGAGACCCTGGCTCCCTCCTCGCTCTCTCTGCTCCCAGACTCATGATGCAATCAGTTCTGCTCCACCACATGCTCCTTCCATCATGTGCTACCTCACCCCAGGCCCAAAGCAAAGAAGCCAGTTTATCATGGACTCAATCTTAGAAAACTATGAGCCAAAATAAACCTGTTCTCTTTATAAACCAGGTAGTTAGTTATAGTAAAGTTCACTAAAGACTCTAAGGCAGGGATCTACAAAAAGCTGGCAAAACATCCACCTATCCAGGTAACTAATGATTTAAGCCTAAAATATGTTTAAATCCTATAAATGTGCATTTTAAATTTGAATAATACTTCTTCCATCATTGCTTTTCACATCTTTCTAATATTCTCTAAGTGACCCCATACCAATCTGTCCTCTTAACAATTCCAACCAAGGGAAAGAAAATGGACCTGCCCACCCATATGACATCATCTCTGAAAGCACATTACAACTGAGACACTCAGCAAAGGGAAAAATAAATACCATGACATTTTTTGGTCACACACATTAACATGACTATTAGAAAGTTGGAAGAAAAATCATTAGCAACCACATAATTTTACATCTGGCTGAAAAAATGCCCACGGAAACTTAAACTTAATTAATTAATTTTGCAATGCTGGAGATTGAACACAAAGCCTTGTATACGCTAGACAAGTGTTAGAAGGCTATTTAGCACAGATGGACCCTTCTCTGAGTCCATCTTTTTCTCTAAAACAAGGGCTCATGGGGCCCCACCTGAAAACCAAATAAGCCTACGCAAACAAAGCCCTTTTCACAGTGCCTGGCACAAAGTTAGACACCTAATGCATGGCTACTGCCAACGTGAGTCATTTTATTATTAATGATTTACCTGAGCAGCCTTGGCAAATGTTGGCCCATGGTAGCGGCCACCGATACGCAACACATCCTCTGTACAGTAAAAAAACTCGGAGAAGCCGTAGAACTCGCTGTTGTTGAAGTCAATTGGTGACTGGTAAATGCCATTTAGGGAGGCTTTGCTGGTATTGGAGCGAGCCAGCAGGGGGCTCAGCATGGTCCCACAAGTTGCCCAGTCCCCTTTTCCTCGGATGTGTAGGACCTGGCTATTCCTCTCTACCACATCAGTGAGTCCCACGGGCAGGCAGGGATCCAGAAATGGATTGTCAGGACTCAGGCCTGTCTTCTGACCCAGCAATCTGTCGCGATGACAAAAACAAAGCATGAGACTACTGAGCTCAAACTTACATAAGAAACAACACGCATCACCTATCTCCCAAGGCTGTCTTTCATGCAGGAGCATCATACCTACATTTAATGTAAGCAAATTAAATTAAGAAAAAAAGAAGGAAAAAAATGTGCCAGTGATCAATTTTAGTCAAGCTTAACATCAGCATATCTCATTCCCAGGGTACAAAAAAACTGGAGATAGAAATCTTCTGTCCTCGATCTGGACTTCATTTCCACATGCCTCCCCAAAGTACAGGGATCTTACCATGCTGAGTGTGGTTCTTATGTTTAAAAATACAACGTTGAGGGGCTGGGGCTGTGGTTCAGGGGTAGAGCACATGCCTAGCATGTGTGAGGCACTGGGTTTAATTTTCAGCACCACATATAAATAAATAAAAAATAAAGGTCCTTCAACAACTAAAAAAAATTAAAAAAAAAAACTTTGAGGGGGGAAAGTGGGAAGGGCTGGGGGAGGGTTTCCTGAGGAAAGGACCACAGCACTGGGGTCATGGCAATGCCTGGCTTTGAAAGAGCAGTGCTGGAACAGAACAGGCAGAACACCAGTGCCAGGGAGCAACCCACAGGTCTGGGAGCCTCTGTGTGAACAGTGGAGGGACAGACAGGATAACCATCACATAATTCTGGTTCTTTGGTCTATGCTTATCTAGCAATCGTATTCTCAATTGCTATAGAGATTAACAGGCAGAGTTGACCAAGGATGGAAATTTCAGGGAGACCACAAAAATTTGCCCACTGCAGTTAATTTTTCATTAGTTCCTAAATAGGCAGATATGAAAGAATGGACTTCCTGGGATGAAGGTGCACCCACAAGTATTAAGACTGAAGGAGGGACTGGGAAGTGGCAACGTAACACAACACTTAGGAACATCTGGAATCTATTTTAAGACATGTCACCAACTAAAGTAAAACTCAGAAAATTCTTATTAAGAAGAGAGAACCAATAAGTTTCACATCCCAGGAGGCATAGGTTTCTCTAGTAGATTGGCAGCCACAATAATAGATATCTTTTACCCCTCAATCTCACATGACTTAGACACTTGACCAGAAAATAACAAAGCATGAGAAGAAGGAGATGCAGCCTGGCAAGAAGTTCCAAGGCAGCAGAGAACAGTAAAGAGAGAAAAAAAGCAGCAGAACAACGAAGGTGGGAGTGGGGTAAGAAAAGGAAGCACAGTGGTTGTTGAAATAGAAACGAATCAAAATGGGTATGAAACCTTCATAACAAATATCCTTGAAATGTGATAGTGCCTTAGGAGCAATCTGAGCACCACAACCTAAGTAACACTTGTGTGGACCTAACAGCACTTTCAGAATAAATAATCTTTATTCAGAATAAATAATCTGAATTTATTATTTATTCTGAATAAAGATTATTTATTCTGAAATAAATATTTATTCAGAATAAAGATTACTTATTCACACTGCTTGATGTGAGCATAATCATCAATAATTCTGGGCAGGCACCAGGATTCTCCCAAAGCACCCAGAACTCTCGGTGATTGAAACTTACAAAATTTAGAAAGACTTACAAGAGAATATTTTCTTCAACATGCTCTAAACATAAGATAATTGATTGTTATAGAGAAATTATTACAAATGGGATTCTACAGTACTTTTTCAGGCTTGTTTTTCTATACATAAATAAGTAAATAATTTTATGGTAGAAAAGAACTCTATTTTCTTTTATGCGTTCCTTCAATATGCGTAATAATAAATAATTTTAAATACTCCAAACAACCACTTCTCAATTATTTATTATGGTCTAACTGGTGGTCCATGTGGTACTCAAAAGAAGAACTGGTGATCTGTCCAATGCCGGAAGAAAAACTGGCTATTTTGGGACTTAACAAGAAATCATTTTAAAGTTAATTGTAATTACACATGCTTTTTACACACTACAAAACCTGACTCTCCTATGAGATGACTTACTCCACTTACTCTTCTATAAGTCAACAATGATGTCTGGAGCACCAGCATGTAGAAGGAACTGCTGGGGGATACATTATACTACACATTTTAAATTAGACATTTATTAGCCTCACTCATTCCAAGATACCATGTCTGGATGTGGAACACAGCAAGAAACCACAATCAGCTACTGTACCTTTTTATGACTTCTAATAACAAAGAACACAGTACACCCTGGTCCAGACCAGATGGGGCAGCTGATAAAGGGTGTCTAAGTGAAAAATCTAGCCCACTGGCAGGAGTGGTTGGAAAGGAGAAGGAAGCAGGATATGAATATTTCTTCCTGATATCTGTGCCCTGATGACATTATTTTAGAAACTTGGATCTGATGTCCAGTGTACCTGTTTTTATTAAGAGTTTCATTCAGCACAAGGTCTTCATAGCGCTGCCGGGCAAAGTTGCCTCCAAAACCCAGAAAGGTTGTGACATAAACTCTATACACATGTTCAGTGTGCTGCACATCACAGCCCAGGTTGAACTCAGCCAGCAGAATCTTGGCAGCTTCTTCCTATAATACAATGTTCAAAAAAGGGGGGAATTTTAGTTTTCATTGCTTTCTAGAAAGCTATGACACTTGCCATATACCAGTCTTCATTTTCTATGACTACTCTTTAAAATGTCTTCTACCATTCTTTCACCCTTATAGAATTAATTTAGAAAAAGACATAAAATGACAAGACTGCAACCAAAAGTACAAATTAGAGGCCAAGTTGGAGACCAAACACCAAATCAGAGACTCAAACACTATCTGCAATATAGGAGGTAGAATTATTACAGTGAATGTCATTTTCTGATAGGTACTTTGTATTTTCCAATTCTCAACAAGGGCAATGGGCTATTTTCATAATTAGGGAAAAATCCTTTAATAAAAAAGGAATTTAGGGAATCAACATGAGATCTATTCTAGGGTCTTTTCTAAACTATTCAAGAAGATTTAATATTCTTTTCTACAAGTCTAAGAACTAGAAAATTTCAATCTTATTTTACCTCCAAAGAAAAAAGTATTCTTTTCTTCTCTCTCTCTCTCTCTCTCTCTCTCTCTCTCTCTCTCTTAATCTCAAGTGCAGAGGTCAAATTAATCGTATACCTCAGCAGATGCCACATTATCATGGCAAAGCCCCTCTTGTGTTTTATTTGTTCCTGCTTATACTCATACCCACTCCCATTCCTGCTCCCTGTAACAAGCAACCATTCTAATATGCTTAGGATGTGATTTTTTGTTTATGTGTATTACTGAAAAATGGAGATTACTGATCTTGATTGTATTTGATTGTGAAAATGCTACTACACCCAGCCATTCTGTTCCCAAGTATATACTGAAGATATCTGAAATGTATTTCTACATAAAAATGTGTACATGAATGTTCACAGCAGTATTATTGATAATAGCCAAAAAGTGGAAGCAACTCAATGTCCATTAACTGATGAATGGGTAAACCACACAGCATCGTTGTACAACAGAATGTTACTCAGTCATATAACGCAATGAAGCACTGACACATGCTACATAGTCGAACCTTGGAAGCATTCTGCTAAATAAGAGGCAGACACAAATGGCCATACTGTGTGATATTATGTGTACGAAAGACTCAGAATAGTCAGATCCATAGGAGAAAGGAAGTAGACTAGTGGTTGTCAGGGATAGGAAGAGGGGAGAATGGGAAATAAGTGCTAAGGAATATGGGTTTCCTTGTGGAGTAATGAAAATGTACTGGAATTCAAAAATGATGGTTGAACAACTTTGTGAATGTGAATACCTCTGTGAATTGTACTGTTATTGTTTGGATCTGGAATGTCCCCCAAAAGCTCATGCGCTTTTTCCTTCCTTTTTAACTAAGCACTAAGATCCATTTCTATGCATACATCTAATTCATTGCTTGCTATCCTGTATGTACTAGTATTACTTTCTAAATCTGCACAAGAAAAGCCATTTGTTTAAGACTTTATGTCTCAGTGTTACCTATTCCTTAGAATCAGAACCATGCATTCATTATACCTATGGAATACATACTACTGAATACAGACTAAACAGTCTCTTAACCAAGTTAGTTCCCCAAACCTCCAACCCTAGCAAAGACATCTCTGCTGACTCACATTTCCAATAGTCCTGTGGAAATTCTAACACGTGTGTTCTTTGCATATCTCATGCTCAACACACCCAGAAATGAACTCATTAGTCTTAGTACCAAAGAGCTAGAAGACCCGACAGATGCTCTCACCCAAACCTCTCCCAACTTTACTGTTTGTTCAACATCAGCCCTGCCCTTTCCCCATGTGCCTTCTCTCAGCCATTGGGTTCCCCAGCCTTATAGTTATCTATCCAGGACTCTCAGCACCACCAGCCATCCTTCCCTCCCTTAGTCACACCACCACAACCAGTCACCCAATTACACTGGTTTTTCACTCCCTAAAATCTGTCTCTGTCTTCCCTTTCCACTTACACTGCTTAGTTCAACCACTTACCACTTCACACTTTAGGATCCCTGACCTACATTTCTTTCTCCTACTCACACCAAAATTATTTTCCTAAAAATCAGATCAGATCAATCAACATGGTTGCAAAACTCAAGAGCTCAGATGAAGCCCCAGAGCTTGTTCCATGATGAAACAGGCTTATGTGACTGCCCTACTCAAAACCTTTGCTGGTTCCCCACTACCTACAGAAATAAACACCAAGTCCCTAGGATGACACCCAAGACTCCTCATGACAGAATTCCATCTTATCATCCCATTACCACACCTGAAAATCCCATGCTGCTATTAGCCACCATTCCCTGGACATTCTGGCTGTTGCTGCCTTCTCTGTGCCTTTGTACATACCCTTCCTCCTTGCAGATGGCCTTCCCTCAACCTCCACTATGCAAAAGCATACTTAGTATCATGCTAGGCCCATCCCTCACCTTTCATGTGGCCAGCATGGCTCCCATTTAAGCCCTAAAAATGGGCTGACCCTGCCAGTCCCCATATTGCCACAGCTCTCTGTTTAAACCAGCAAGTCTCAACCAGGGGTGATTTCCACTTCACTCTCTTCAGCAGACACTTGACAATGTCTGGAGACACCTGTGACTGTCACAACTAAAGGGGCAAGGGTTGTTACTGGCATTTGGTAGAGGCCACGAATGCTGCTAAACATCATATGATGCACAGCCACTCACAACAAAGAATTATCAACCCAAAATGTCAACAGCATCACAGATGAGAAACGCTCGTTTGGATCAAATTACAGCATTGTACGGTCTGCCTGAGATCATTGGCTGTCTCCAATGACAAATTAAAAGTTCTGGGGGGGCAGTATAACAAAGATATCCTATTTCTTGCACATAATAGATGAAACATTCTCTATGATGAAACATTCTTTGCATTCTAGTTGGGTAAGGAACATAAAAGGACAGGACTAGAATCATTAGTAAGGGGGAAGGGAATCCCATTTATTGAACAATGGACATGTATCAAATATTGTCTCTAGGATTTACATACATTGTATTTAGTCCTCAGGCAGTCCTGGGAGATACATGCTTTATGGTAACTGCTAAAATGTATCAAACACTTATCATAAGCTGGGCATTTGCTAAGTGCTTCACACATTCTTACAACTTTATGAGGTAGATACTATTTTCATGCCTTTTTACACATGAGGACACTGAAGCTCAGGGAGGTAACTTACTCTAGATAACCAAACTAGCAAGTATCTGAACAAGGATTTGGACCCAGGCAGGTTAGTCTAAGTTCAAAGACAGTGTTTTTCCTTCTCAAATACTGGTATTTCTAACTGACTTTCCATAAAATGCAAAATACCTGTTTTGGAGGAAGGACAGAGGTTGAGGTAGGAACTTCATAAGCAATTTGGAGAGAGGCTCCTCCCATATCCAGTATCCCTACAGTCCTTCTGCGTCCTGTGGTTGATTCCTGGGAAGCCTCAGCATCTGACTCTGAAATGAAAGAGAACAGAGGGGTTCTAGTAATAAACAACTAAAGTCAAAAAGGAAGAAACCCCTCAGCTTAGCAGTCACTTAAAAATTTGAAAGCAAACTAAAATAATCTATCAACTATATATTACACAGAGAAGAGTTATTTCAAGTGACTTAAACATATTTGGAGATTTTTACATAGTGGATTATATCCTAAAAACAAAAGAGATAAACATCTTAAACTGCATTCGAGTAGTCTTAGTATTAATAACATTATTGGTATTATTATTTGAAAACTCTTAAACATATATTATAGAATAAAGCAACATGTTACTATCTTCAGGGACAAAGATTTAGCATAAGAGAAAAAAGCATACAATTAAAGAAATTAAATACATTAAATATTTATTTTAAGTATAAAATCAAAGAAATGAAATAACCTTATAATCTTAAATATGAGTTCGCAATATCACTATGAACTCATGATTTATTTTTCTCTTTCTTAAAAAGGTATTTCCTACCTCTGTTCACCAAAAAGTTTAGAAGTAATGATTACTCAGGAGCAATAAGCACTTCTGGTATCTAAGCCAAAATTTTCGAATACCATTTTCCACTACCATTGTCCACTAAAAGAAACCAGATTTCCTCAAAAAATAGCCAATGCCAGATCTAGGGTAGAAAGTATACAAAACATGCATGGAACACCGTGGTATACCAGATAGCAAGGGAAACACAAGAGTGTTGAGATCATGCTAAAAGGATACAGGAGGTTGGGGATCTAGTTCAGTGGTAGAGTAGTAGCACATGTGGGGCCCTGACACCACAAGAAGAAAAGGGAAATACAGGAACCTGGGTGCAGCAGCACACACCTGTAATCTCAGTGACAAAGGAGATTGGGACAGGAGGATCACAAATTCAAGGTCAGCACTGGCGGTGAGACTCTCTCTCAAAATAAAAAAATTTATAAAGGGTTGGGGATTCAGCTCCATGGTAGTGACCCTAGGTTCAATCCCCAGTAACACAGGCATGTGCACGCGCACGCCCACACCACACACAGAGTACAGAAGCCAACCTAAAGATGTTTTAAAGAGAATAATGATGTGATGGGCTCTCTTTAATCATGTATTTATTGTGGTGGTGCTGGGGATTGAAAACAGGGTCTTACACATGCTTCCATCACTGACCCCCACACCTCCAGACCTGATATGATGGGCCCTAATGCATCGAATATGTTGAAGCCCTGGGCTCAATCCCCAGCACCAAGAAAAAATTATGACAATAAAAAAAATATTCATTGATTACTTTTGGAAGTTACTAGAACACCAATTCATTATTCAAAAACTTCATAAATAAAGGAAAGGAATCAAAAATTTAATCTTGCCAGGCATGATGGCGCACACCTGTAATCCCAGCAGCTCAGGAGGCTGGGGCAGGAGGATCGCAAGTTCAAAGCCAGCCTCAGCAAGGGTAAGGCTGCTAAGCAATTCAGTGAGACCTCATTTCTAAATAAAACACAAAATAGGGTGGGGGATGTGACTCAGTGGTCGAGTGCCCCTGAGTTCAATTCCCTGTTCCACAAAAAAAAAAAAAAAGACTTTTAGTCTTTCCCAAAAAAACTGTTTGTCAAGATAATCAAAAGAACTGATAAAGAAAAAGTTCATTATGTAAAATCCTAGCTGTTAAGTGCAAATTAAACAACAGAAAACCACTATTTTGCAACCTCTAATGAAAACACTTATCTAAGTAATGCGTGCAATTGGCTACAACAACCATTAGGTGAAAGGCAGATGAGGAATTTCTATAACAGATCAGGCTGACAATACCTCATCAGTCTGAACATGACTAATGGTAGAAGAAACAGACATGATGAAATTCCTGATGTGATGTAGTAGGAAGCACAGCACCATCTGTGATTTTTTTTTCTCTGATTTATTCTTACAGATGAACCAAATCTTAGTCTAATCAAGCTTCTGTATCTAACCACCAGTAGACAGGACATATAGGGGAGGGGTGAGAAACATTTCACAAACATTAACCAAATCTGGATGCAGCAATTCATTCTATCGAATGACCCGATTTGGTCTTTTTTTTTTTTTTAATGATTGGTTTGCAAAAAGGTGGAGGAGGGGGATGGTAAAGTTAACTGTTACTGATTAAAAGAGACTACAGAAGCGTATCAATCAAATGCAATATGCAATCCTCCGATCAGATTCTGATTTGAACAGGCCAACTACAAATACACATTCTTGAGAAAATCAGTTAAAATCTACCTGGGTATTAGATGGGTACTATGCACTATCAGAAATTGTTGATTCTGCTGTTTTAAAATGGCATTGTGGATGTGTGTTTTTATTTTGTTTTGAAACTTTTTATCTGTTAGAGATACTGACATATGTGAAGCCAAAATGATATGGCGAGGGTTTGCTTTAAAAAACCCAACGAGGGGGGCTGGAGTTGTGGGTCAGTGGTAGAGCACTTGCCTGGCATGTGTGAGGCCCTGGGTTCAATACTCAGCACCGCAAACAAATAAATAAAAAGACCCATTGAAACTAAAAGAAAAAAAAACATTTTAAACGCGGGGGAGGGGGGGGCAGAACTTAAAAAAAAAACAACAAGGGAGAAAATGTAATTTGGAGAAAGTATGGAAACCACAAAAAAGACAAAATGTTAT